>VMDO01006541.1:0-99352 GCA_007922755.1 Pedetes capensis
CTTCTATACTCCATTGCTTCTTCTAATTCCAACATCTGCATTGTTTTTAGATTATTTGAATCATTGTTCCCTTGTAAATTGTATTATTTTTCCTCTGGTTGTTTTGAAGATATTTTCTTTATCTTTGATTTTCACCAGTTTGACTATGATTTGTCTGAATATCTTTTTAAAATCTTGCTTAGGATTCACTGAGATTCTTCAATCTTATGGCTTTTACTGAATTTGAAATATTTCAGCTATTATTTCTTCAAAAAGTTTTCCCCACCTTAGTCTTTCCCTGTCCAACTAAACATAGATTAGATCTTTGATATTTTCTTACTGATCCCTGAATCTTTTTCCCTATTTTTGTCAGAATGGAAAATTTCTGTGGATCTATCTTCAAATTCAGACTTTATCATTCTAAATTCTTCTGTTAAGCCTAGTTGGAATTTTCTTTTCAAAGAGCATTTTTCTGTTTTAGAATTTTCATCTGTTTTATTTTTGTAGTTCCTATTTCTCTACTGAGATTCTCAATCTTTTCCTTCATTATAAGCATATTTCCTTCATTTAGCACAGTGATAATGGCAGTTTAAAAATCCTTGCAACATGAGTTATTTTAGAGATGGTCTTTATTGAATTTTTTCTATTGAAAATGAGTCATATATTCATGCTGTTTCACATAGTTCCTTTCTGCTATATCACATAGTTTTGGATTGTAGCCTGGACTTTGTGAATATTATGTTGTGGAAACTCTGGGTAATGTTATATTTCTTTGAAGAGTATTAATCTTGTTGTTTTAGCAGGTAACTAAATAGGTTGGACTCAAACTGGAAATTCCCACACATCTGCTACCAGATCAATTCTTTTACCTTTAGTTCCACTATTTGTAATTCTCTCTACTTATATGAAATACAGAGGTCAACCAGAGATTTGAGGAGAATTTGTACATAAAATTCATGACGTCTCTTCTTTGCTATTTTCCTTTCTGAGAATTTCCCCTGCCTTCCCTGTATATGTGGTTGGCCCAAACTCTGTCCTTTTGTTACTCAATCCAGACAAACTGCCAGATTTCTATCAGAGCATTAGCTGCTTCCATGGCACAGACTGGGACCTGCCTTCAGGCAAGAAGCTGTAACAAAGAAACTAACCCTTTGCCATCCTCTTCAGACAGCTGTGAACTCCCCTCCACAGTCTGCCTGCCTTCAGTGGCTTTCCAAGTCTTTGAGGAAGTTGTTTTTCTAATTTTGTTCCGATTTTATATATGTATTTAATTTTTAGGAATATTGATCCAATAGGAGCTTACTTGAGCATTATCAAAAGTAGAATCCATTCATTTCTCCTAAAACTAATTTCGTTACAGAAAAAATTACCTATATTCTTTATTTTTCCTGTTAAAATTTCAAATATTTTAGACAAACAAGTCCATCTTGGCTCATGACAACTCATTCCCCTAAACAAAATTAACCATTGGTAGTGTGGTACACAACTCACCAAATATTTTTCTATGAAATGTGAATGTACAAGGGGTGATCAAAAGGTATGGTGAATGTTTAAATAAAAAACTATTACAATAAAATTTATCACAGAATTGCTTCAGAACGTGGCAAGGACAATAGGATAAGTGTGTTCAAAGCCAGGGGGAGTCTTTTGAGGGGGGTTAATGGCAATGTGTCTTTTACTGTAATACATATATATATATTTTTTTTTTCAGTACAGGGGGTTGAACCCAGGGCCTCGCACTTGCATGCTGTGCAAGTGCTGTACCACTGAGCTGCACCCTAAGCCCATTTTATTACTTTTTTTTGAAACAGGGTTTCACTAAATTACACAGACTACCTCTGGTCTTGAGCTATCAATCCTCCTGCCTCCACCTCCCGAGTCGCTGGGATTATAGGCATGCGCCACCATGCCCAGCTTCTGTAATAATTTTTTATTTAAGCATTCACCACAGTGTTTGATCATATGTCATATATAAATATAAAACTTTGGGGCTTTTCCTATGTAAATGAGATAAGTGGAACAATGTGGAGGCTAACAGCATAGGTTCTAATGTCAAACTACCTGAATTCAAATACCCATTTTTGTTGTTGTTAGGTGCTGTCAAGTCGGTATCCGACTCATAGCGACCCTCATAGGGTTTTCAACGGCTGAGTGCTTCGGGATTGCCTTGGGAGTGGATTGCCAGACCCTTCTCCCATTTTTGTGGTGCTGGGAATTGAACTCGGAGCCTCAGAGACTGCAGCACAGCGCTCTACCCACTGAGCTAAATCCCAGCCCCAAATACCCATTTTAGCTCTTACCTAACCTATATGACGTTAAAATCTTTCCTCAACTTTCTGTGCATCAGTTTGTTCACCTGTAAAATGGCATAAGGATATCATCAAGCTCATCGATAGGCATCTAATGAACTAATAAATACAAAGGACTTGGGACATTGTTTGAAACATACTGACTCCTCAATAAATTATATAAATTATTCTTACTCTGCAACACATTTTTCCTCCTTAATAATACCATATATATATATATATATATATATATATATATATATATATATATATATATATAATATAGATCCCACACTTGTCTGTCAGCTTGTCACACTGTGGGGGGTTGCATGTTTTTGTGATACTGAAAGCTACGCCATCAGTATTTTAGATACCAGTAGGGCTACCCATGGTGGACCGGTTTCAGCTGAGTTTCTAGTCTAAGATAGACCAGGGAGAAGGATCTGGCAGCCCACTCCCCAAACAATTAGCCATTGAAAACTCTATGAACAGTAGAAAAGCACTGCCAGATATAGTGCCAGGAAATGATCCTTCCAGGTTTGAAGGCATTCAAGAAATGACTGGGAAAGAGATGCCTCTTCAAAGTGTGTTGTTGTTGTTGCTAGATGCCCTCGAGTTGGGTCTGACTCATAGCAACTCTATGTACAACACAATGAAACATTCCCTGATTCTGTGCCAAGCAAACAATCTTCTTTATGTTTAAGACCAATGTTGCAGACACTATGTCAATTCATCTTGTTGAGGGTTTTCCTTTTTTTCATTGACTGCCCACTCTTCCAAACATTGTGGGGCACTCGCCTCCCAGTCCGGCCTGAAGGTTCGGACGGGCTGCGCCGCCGCACACACAGATACTAAACACAATTCACTCGGGACACTCAGGTGAGGGGCGCAGACTCCCGCGGCCCTCGGGACCCCAGTGGAGACGGGAGAAAGGAAAAGCCTCAGGCGCTTTTGCCTTCCAGGGACAAACACCTGTGTTGGTCATCTCGGTGGTCAGGAGGAAACAGCTGTTGCTTCCTCGGTGATCAGACGGAGAGCAGGTTCTTTTCCTTGTCGAGGATTGCGACGGGAGAGCATTATTTCCTCATCAAAGGTTCAGGGGAGAGCAGCGGGAGAGGCGCTTCCTCATCAGTGGTCCGGGCAGGAACAGGCGAGAAGGCGCAGAAAGGGATGTCAGAAAGGCCGTGCCAAAAAAGAGGTCGAGCTGCCGCAGCGCAGCTCTTTATATAGTTCGCCCATGGAATGCCCTGAGCCAATCAGCTTTCAGTCCAATTGTCCAATCAGGAAGGGTTTTGTACAAACATGCAACCAAGTTACTTTCATTTTCCCTAGATTTCTAACTTACCAACCAGATATTCAAATGCCATTTTCCCAGTTTGGGAGTTTTTGCCAATTTCCTCCCAATTCTTCCCTACAAACATGATACACTTCCCCAGGTATTGGTCCCTCCTGACTACATGTCCAAAATACATAAGACACAGTCTAGCCATCCTTGCTTCCAAGGAGCACTCTGGCTGCACTTCGTCTAAGACAGATTTGTTTGGTCTTTTGGCAGACCACGGTATATTCAATATTCATCTCCAGAACCATAATTCAAAAGCATCAATGCCCAGTTTTCTCAACCATATTATGTGACTAAAAATATCATGGCATGAGTCAGGCACACTTTCATCTTCAATGTGATGTCTTTAATTTTTAACACCTTAAAGAGGACTTTTACAACAGCTTTTCCCAATGCAAGATGTCTTCTGATTTCTTGACTACTTCTTCCACAAGTGTTGATTGTACAACCAAGTAAAGCAAAATCTTCGACAACCTCAACCTTTTCTCCATTTATCATGAAGCTGCATACTGACCCAGTTGTAAGGATTTTTGTTTTATTGAAGTTGGAGGACAATCCATACATGTTCTTTGGTCTTCATCAGTAAATGTTTCAAATCCTCTTCACTTTTAGCAAGGAGATTTGTGTCATATGCATGAGGCAGGTTGTTAATGAGTCTTCCTCCAATCAAGATGCTATGTTCCTTTTCATAAAGTCCAGCTTCTCCGATTATTTGCACAGCATAGAGATTTAAGAGGTATTGTCAAAGGATATAGCCCTGACACACACCTTTCTTGACTTTAAACCAAGCAGTGTTTCCTTGTTTTGTTCAAATGACTGCCTCTGGTTTGTGTACAGATTCCTCATGAATACAATTAGGTGCTCTGGTATTCCCTTCCTTTGCAGTGTTATCCATAATTTGTTATGATCCACACAGTCAAATGCCTTTGCATAGTCAATAAAACAAAGATAGACATTTTTCCAGTAATCTCTGCTTTTGGCTAATATCCTTCTGATGTCAGCAATGATATCCCTGGTTCCACTCATTCTTCTGAATCTGGCTGATTTTCTGGCAGCTCTCTGTCTATATACTACTGCAGTTGCTTTTAAATGACCTTTAGCAAAATTTTGCTTTTGTGTGATATTAATGATATTATTTGATAGTTTCCACATTCAGTTGGATCTCCTTTCTTGGGAATAGGTATACATATAGATCTCTTCCAGTCAGTTGGCCAGGTAGCTGTTTTCCAAATCTCTTTGTATAAACAAGTTAGCACCTCCAGTGCTGCATCTGTTTGCTGAAACATCTCAATTGGTGTTCCATCAATTCCTGGTTCCTTGTGTTTCACCAATTCCTTCAAGGCAGCTTTCACTTTGCTCTTCAGTACCATTAGTTCCTGATCATATCCAACCTCTTGAAATGGTTGGTCATCCACCAATTCTTTTTGGTATAATGACTCTATGTATTCCTTCCATGTATCTTTGATGTTTCCTGCATTGTTTAATATTTTCCTTGTAGAATCCTTTATTATTGCCTATTGAGGCTGGAAATTTTTCTACAATTCTTTAAGCTTGAGAAAAACAGAGTGTGTTATCCCCTTCTTTTCTATCTCTAGCTCTTTGAACATGTCATCATAATATTTGCTTTTTCTTTTGCAGCTGCCCTTTGAAATCTTCTGTTTAGTTTCTTATCTTTGTTATGTCTTCTTTTTACTTTAGCTCAACATTCAAGGGCAAGTTTCAGGGTTTCTTTTGACTTATAATTTGGTCTTTTCTCTTTTTCCTGTCTTTTTAATAACTTTTGCTTTCTTCTTGAATGATGTCTTTGATGTCACACCACAACTCATCTGGTCTTTGATCATTGGGGTCCAACACATCAAATCTGTTCTTGAGGTGGTCTCTGAACTCAGGTAGGATATATTTAAGGTCATACCTTGGCTCTTTCATGTTTGTTCTAATTTTCTTCAGTTTCAGTTTGAATCTGCCTAAGAGCAGTTGATACTCTGATCAACAATCAGCAGCTGGTCTTGTTCTGACATTTGATATTGAGCTTTTTCGTCATCTCTTCCCACAAATATAGTCAATTGGTTCCTTTATGTTGCATCTGGTGAATTCCAGGTGTATAGTGACCATTTATGTTGGCGAAATCAGTTATTTGCAATGAAAAGGTCATTGGTCTGACAAAATCCTATCATGTGATCTCCAGCATCGTTTCTGTCACCAAAGCCATATTTTCCAACTACTGAGACTTCTTCTTTGTTTCCAACTTCTGCATTCCAGTAACCAGTAATTATCAGTACATCCTGATTATATGTTCAATCTATTGTAGATTGCAGGAGCTGGTAAAAAATCTTACCTATTTTCTTTTGTGGCCTTAGTGGTGGATGTACAAATTTGAATAATAGTCCTATTACCTGGCCTTCCTTGTAGGCATGTGGATATTATTCTATCACTGAGAGTATTATACTTCAGGAAAGATCTTAACATTTTTTTTTTTATAATGAATGCAACCCCATTTCTCTTTGTCATTCCCGGCAAAATAGACCATATGATTATCTGATTTAAAATGGCCCATGCCAGTCCATTTTAGCTGACTGATGTCTAAAATATTAATGTTTAGGTGCTCCATTTCCTTTTTGACAATTTCCCTTTTTCTTAGATTCATACTATGTGCATTCCACATTGTTGTTGTTGTTGTTGTTATTATTATTATTATTTCCTTGTTTGGGTTATATTCTCCTATTTTTCCAATATACTCATGAAGTTGTGCTGTTTATATTGAGATTGACCTCTCCTCCTTCATCCCTCCACATTGACCCTCCTTCCCATCTCATCTTCTCCAATCTTTGTTTCCATCTGGTAGTTTCCTCCCTACTTCTTTCTACTCTTTATATTGTGCCTTCTATGCTAAGTTTAATTGTACATTTTTAATATATCAACTTATGTATAGGACTTTTTTCTTCCTTTAAGTATGATTCAGCTCCCACATATGAGAGAGAACACATGGTATTTCTTTTTTGAGCTTGTGTTCATTCACTTAAGATGATATTCTCCCATTCCATTCATTTTACTCCAAAAGACATTATTTCATTTTTTATTGCCTAGTAGTATTCCATTGTGTATATGTACCATAGTTTGTTTTTATACATTCTTCTGTTGATGGGCACCTTAGTTGGTTCCATATCCTTGCTATTGTGAAAAGTGCTATATTGAAAATGGAGATACAGGTGTCTCTGTGGTATGATAACTTATCTCCCTTTGGGCATATTCCCAGTAGTGGTAGAGCTGTGTCATATGACATTTCTATTTTTCTGAGTTTTCTAGTTTTCTGAGGTATCTCCATATTGATTTCCAAAGTGGGTGAATCAATTTACAGTCCCACCAACAGTGTAAGAGGGTTTCTTTTTCTGGGTTCCTTTTTCTTCACAACCTTGCCAACATTTGTTATTATTTGTTTTTTTTTTTTTTTTGATCTTGGCCATTCTTACTGTAGTTAGTTGGAATCTCAGAGTTGTTTTGATTTGCATTTCCGTAATGGATAGGGAGGCTGGGATTGAGCTCAGTTGGTAGAGCGCTGCACTGCAGTCTCTGAGGTCGTGAGTTCAATTTCCAGCACCGCAAAAATGGGAGAAGGGCCTGGCAATCCACTCCCAAGGCAATCCTGAAAGAGTCAGCCATTGAAAACCCTATGAGGGTTGCTATAAGTTGGATACCGACTCGACGGCACCTAACAACAACAACAACAACAACGAATAGGGATATTGAACATATTTTCATGTGCTTCATGGCCTTATGAACTTCTTCATTTGAGAACTGTCTGTTCCTTTGCCCACTTGTGTACTGGATTATTTGTTATCTTAGGAATTACAACTATTTGTGGATGTTCACAGTTCCTCCTCATTTTCACTTGTGCCACATGAGCAGATGGAGGTCCCTGGGGCTTTATTCCATTTAAACTTGTCCATCATAGGTGACCCTGCTGGTACCTGTAATACCAGTAGCATACCAGCATACCTTTCAGCATCACAGCTACATGCAAGCCCCCATAGTGTAGTAAATGACAGACATGTAGGAGTCCTCAAATTATAGTCTACCTTTATGATGCCCTTGTCACCTCCAGTTGCTAATGTGGCCTGACTCAAAATGAGAAGAAATACAATGTCTACAACAATAGGCTCAAACATAAAAAGATCATGTGCATGGCATAGTGTTGGGTAGTGTTTTGTTTTGTGGTATATAGTATTGTTGTGAGTTGTACTCAACTTGACAGTACTCAACAACATTTGTGTGTGTGTGTGTGTAAGCATATATATATGTGTGTGTGTGTGTATATATATATATACACACACACACATACATATATACACATACATATATAATTGTGCTTCATAGTATTGCATATAGGGCTGGGATTTAGCTCAGTTGGTAGAGCGCTGCGCTGCAGTCTCTGAGGTCGTGAGTTCAATTCCCAGCACCGCAAAAATGGGAGAAGGGCCTGGCAATCCACTCCCAAGTCAATCCCGAAATAGTCAGCCATGGAAAACCCTATGAGGGGTGCTACGAGTCGGACACAACTCGACGGCACCTAACAACAACAACAAGTATTGCATATATGGATACATCAAGTTTGTCTTGTCTTTACAATACTGACTGACATCAAGGTCATTTTCACCTTTTTCCTTTCTTATAAATAAAACTCATTGAACATCCTAGTATGTGCATCTTTATATGCATAAAGAAGCATTCCTCTAGGAATAAATAGAAGTAGAATTTCTAAGCCAAAATATATACTACATTTCAGTTTTTTAATATAATGTATAATAAAGCACATGAATAATTGAGTGATATTCTGATTTTATCAACACTGCTATCCTTAATAACAATGATTTTCAGGGAGATAGAGATGCAAGGTAGAAGAATAATGAATTCCCATATCACCCTGAGTTTGGTGAATTCCCATATCACCCTGAGTTTGAATTACAATGATCCATATATTACTTTAAGGTTTCAGTCATATCACCTTGGCATCCGATCTCATCAGATCTGAGAAACTAAGCAGAGTCAGATCTGGTTATAATTTGGATGGGAGACCACCTGGGAATACTGGGTGCTGTAGGCTTGGGAGAAGGACCAGCAGCCCACTCTCAAAACACTCAGCCATCAAAAATCCTATGAGTAGAAGAGAAGCACTGACATGGGGCTGGGCATGGCACAGTGTCAGAGAGTGTTTCATTCTGTTGTACACAAGGTTGCTTTGAGTGAGATCTGACTCAGTGGCACCTAACAATAACAATGTGTTGTACTTAAAAAAAAGACAAGCTAACTAATACAGTAATAAGCATTTTTGGTATTCAGATAATGGTCTTGAAATAACATGTCATGTGGAAGATGGTGCTTTTTCTAAACAAAAATTGCTGATTGAAGTCCTTTCAATGGCCTTCAAGGGCCTGCATGATGCAGTCCCATCCTCATCCTTTTTCCTTACTACTTTCCCTACACCTCACTCCACTTCTATCACAGTGAAATTCTTGACTCTAGTACTCCTGATCTTTCTTACACTTTTACATTAATTTTTCAATATCACCTAGCATTTTCTAACATACCTATACATACATACAAGTGTATATTTGCATGTATGTGTATATTTATCTATCTTTTTATATCCAATATTGCCAAAATAGCTCTGTGTTATCAAAATATCTCAATTGTCAGTGGTTAGAACCACAAGCATTTATTCTCAACACATATCTCTGGGTTGACTGGGAGCTGGATATAAGCTGTGATTTGGGTCTAATCCTCCACTACTTGTTTCTCATCTTTTATGGACTAGGAAATTGGCAGGGACATATCCTTCTCAAGTTTGTGAAACAAGCAACAGAAAGCAATACCAACTGTGCAAACACATTTTAAGGTTAGTTCCCATCACTTTCACCAACAGTCCAATGGCTAAAGCAAGTCTTATGGCTAAGACCAATATTAATGGGATAATGTACAATAATAATGTGCTGTACCTCTAGTAGGAGGAACCACAGAGTCACATGTCAAAGAATATAGATGAATAGAGTATGAATATCCAGAAACTAAAATTAAATATACCTCACTTATTTTATTTTCTATCTTTCCCAGTTATAATATAATTTTACAAAACCAACTTTTGTTCACTGATGTATTTCCAAGTATTTAGAATAGTACTAGATATGTAACAAGTACTCAGTAACCATTCCTAGAATCAATATGTAAATGAAGTATTGTCAGAATTAATTGCTCCCTCATCCTTGCATGCATAGCACCTGGTTCATACCTCTTAGGTGATGCTCAGTATATCAGGCCTTGTATATGTTTTACTTAGGAGACACTATAGGACTATGTACATACTAGTACAACCACATTCTCAGCTGCAAGTAGGAAATGTCCTAGACCTCAACCTCAGCCTCTGACTGACTCTGAGCCACAAGAAGTCACTGAGATTTGGGAAGGTGTGGCCTGTTGTTCTACCATGTATGCAGCATTCTGTTTACTGTGGCAAGTGAAGAACAAAGGCCATGACAGGCAGTCTGCTGGGCACTTGTGACTCAAAAAGAACAACTATAGTCATGATGTGGAATCAAAGGAATGAGAAATGCAGAATTGTTCTTTCTACCCTCAAGCAAAAATTATCTGGGCCATCTTTCAACTCTGCCAAATCCTGTATTAAGTTCGCTGTCATACTGGCAAGGATCTGGAACAATTTCCTCTAAGATGTTAATGATTGATAATGGCACATTGTTCTATCTCCTTTGGAACTAAACAAGACAGTACTTTAACTCTAAGGATCTAGTAGGTGGGAGAGAAGCTAGACATGGGAAAATGGCTTTTCTATTTCCTGAATCATCTAGGAAATGGCCTGGCCAATAATAATAAGTTTTCATGGACACACACACACACACACACACACACACACACACACACACACACACATGTTTATGTCCAGGCCCTGACCAGAGAGACTCTGATTTCATTGGTGTAGGCATTAGTATTTTTTAAAAAAAGATCTTAAACTAATTGTAACATGTAGCAGAGCTTGAGAACCACTGCTCATAGATTGATAGTTACCACAAACCAGCAAGCTTCTGATGAATGAGAGCAATAAGGCATTTCTCTCTCCCAGATCTTCTCTAATTGTGTAATAGTGTATTGTTATCTCTCCCATCTTTAAACCAAACACCTTCACTTGACTGTACTTCTCCCTCCAGCTATTGTTTATCTTTTTTCTCTTTATAGAAAAACTCTTGGAAATGATTGCCTCTTCTCAGCCACCCATTTCTTTCCTCTTACTCTCTTTTGAATCCATTCTAATAAGGTGTTGGTTTCCACCAGTCCTCCAAAACTTCTCCTATCAGGATCACTAGCAACAGGTAGTTGATGTCTTCACTATAATGATACTATATATAAAATTAAGAGCCAGGATGAGATCCTCTATGGAGTGAGTGAGAATAGAGAAGACAAGAAATTCTAGGACTTACGTCTGGGTCCTTCAACCCTTGGAAGTCAGAAAGGTGAGACAAAACCAGCAAAAGAGAATGAGAAGAAATGGCCATAGAGGGAAGACAACAAAGAAGTGAGTTGTTGTTGTTGTTGTTGGGTGCTGTCAAGTTGTGTTTGACTCACAGTGACCCTTATAAGGTTTTCAATGGCTGATTGTTTCAAGATTGCCTTGGGAATGGATTGCCATATCCTTCTCCCATTTTTGCAGAGCTGGGAATGGAACTTGGGACTGTAGAGCAGTGCTCTACCAACTGAGCTAAATCCCAGCCTACTAGCCATATACACATTGTGGAATCCAAGGATTACTTCTTAGTTCTCATCTGACTAGATTCATCAACACACATTTTCATAGCTGATTATTCCCTCCTCCTACTGTCTTCTTTTGGCTTCTAGGATGCCACACTCACTTCTTTGTTGTCTTCCCTCTATGGCCATTTCTTCTCAGTCTCTTTTGCTGATTTTGTCTCACCTTTCTGACTTCCAAGGGTCGAAGGACCCAGATGTCAGTCCTAGAATTTCTTGTCTTCTCTATTCTCACTCACTCCTTAGAGGATCTCATCCTGGCTCTTAATTTTATATATAGTGTCATTATAGTGATGACATCAACTACCTATTTGACATCTACACTTAGATACCAGTTAGACATTTTTAATTTAGTATATCCAATACTCAGTTCCTGATCTTTTCCAAAGCTGTTCCTACTGTAGTCTTCTCATCTCAATAAACAGAAACTATTTCTTTTGCTAAGATCTTAAACCTTGGGGTTATACCTTATGTATGATGTAGCAAAAAATTGTGTCAACACTATCTTCAAAATGCATTGAGAATCTGACCACTTCTCACCACATCCACTCTGCCACCCTGGCCCAAGTCACGATCTTATCTTTCATGGATTACTGCAATGGTGTCCTGCATCTGTCCCAGTCCACCTTAAGTCTGTTTTCTACATAGAAACCAGAGTGATCCTATCAAAACACTGAAAATCCCCCAATAATTTACCATGCCCCTCAACATTCTGATCATGATATTCTAATCCATGCATGATCTGGCCCCATTCTCTCTCTGACCTCATATCCCTATCACTGTCCCTCTCACTCTATGTTTCTGAGCCTTACAGGTCTCCTTGCTGTTCTTTGACCATGATAGGCACTGCGCCACCTTAGGACCATTCCATTGCTATTCCTTCTGCTTGGAATACTTTTGTCCAAGATATCTACATGGCTTACTTCCTAACACCTTCAAATGTGACCTTCTTGGTGAAGTAGATGACCCTATCCCAAAATTGTAAATCCCACCCCACCTTCCTTATCTTGTTGTTGTTAGGTGCCATTGAGTTTGGTCTCATACCCTATGTACAAAAGAAAGAAACACTACCTAACATTGTGCCAGGAACACAATCTTTTTTATGTTTGTGCCCCATGTTACAGTCACTGTGTTTCTCCTCATTTTTAGTCATGCCACATCAGCAACTGAAGGTCCCAGGGGCTTTACTCCATTCCCATCATTTAGGTCGACTCTACTTTGAGGAGGCAACTCTCCCTAGTGGTCTCCTGAATGCCTTCCAGCCTGTGGGACCCATTTTCTGGCACTACATCTGACAGTGTTTCTCTGCTATTCATAGCATTTTCAATGGATAATTGTTTCAGGAGTGGGTGCCAGGTCCTTCTCCCTAGTCTATCTTAGTCTGGAAGCTCATCTGAAACCTGTCTACCATGGATGGCCCTGTTGGTGTCTGAAATATAGATCACATAGCTTTGAGCATCACAGCAACATGCAAGTCCCCACAGCATGGCAAGCTGACAGATGAGGGACCCTCATCATATATACTCACTATCTCCCTTTCTGCTTAATCTAACATAGTATTCTAACATGGTTTATATTTTGCTTATTTACCTTGTTTCTTATCTGCCTCCTCCACCCCTGCCACCAAAATGTCAGTTCTTGAAAGCAGAGGCTCTTTTCTACATTTTTAACCATGTTTTCAAGATACTATAACAATGTTTGTAACATAGCTGGTGCTCAAAAGTTATTTGTCAAAAGAATGAAGAAATGAACAAAAGTAGAAGATATATTACCTATTGGTATAAGTTCTTTATATCATTCTTCTCTGAAAAAACTAACTCCAACCTAGGATTTCATTTGCTTTTCAGATCAAGGCATTTATCATAGTAGTTGATGGTACCACCACTGGAGTGTAATAGTCTGTATCTACAAAGCAGAATGACTTTTAGCAAGCTGCTTAATTCTCCTGACCCTGTTTCCTCATGGGACAAATGAGCTTCAAGTGACACAAATCAAGGAAGTGGTCGACTTATTGGCAAAATGGGTCAAAGTATGCATCACAAGCATAAAGAAGAAAAATAGTCAAAGTGACTCAAAACCATTAGGACCACAGATCTTCAGGTTAAATAAATTCCTATCCTAACTGTAATTAGATATTCCAAGTAATTCATCAAAAGCCAGGCTCTTTGAGTTTATATGTGAAATGGTTACTAATTATTGTTGTTGTTAGGTGCCGTCAAGTCGTGTCCGACTCATAGTGACCCTTGTAGGGTTTTCAATAGCTGATTGTGTCAGGATTGCCTTGGGAGTGGATTGCTATGTCCTTCTCCCATTTTTGTGGTGCTGAGAATCGAACTTGGGACCTCAGAGACTGCAGAGGAGTGCTCTACCAACTGAGCTAAATCCCAGCCCCATGGTTACTAATAGAAGAACTTAGTTATGACCTGGACACAGGTTTTAGCTTCATCATTATATGACCTTGAATGAGTTTTACTTAGCCTCTTGAGACTTAATTTGCTCCTCTGGGAAGAATAAACTTAGCCAGATTTGTCTGTTCATTAACATATACCTGTGGCTCATCCACAAAATTTTTTCTTTTGCACTTATGGATTGTCACAGATGCCAAATGTACCTTTCAGAAACATCAGAGGGCAGGGAATTGGTGAGAAAGATATGGCCATATTTTTCATTTAAGCTTCTGACACAACTGAAAAAAAATTGATCTTTAACATCTCAGAAGGAAATATGGCCAAGAAAGTACAGAGGAAGGATCGAATGGGTTTCATTTCTTTAATTAGAATATTTTCAACTAAAATATATCTGATATCAAACATATGCTAGGAAGGAAAGGGGAGGCAATCTCCTCGAATGTGTTAATAGCCAACTGGTAGATAAATATGAAAATTGACCCAAAATTGCTTTTGAGGCTTCTCTTAAGATGTTCAAACCACCATAGTATCTAGTCAATACAAGAAAAAAGTCACATAGAACCCTTTGCTCGGTTACACGTATTCAAAACATGTAGTTGATTTAATTTTTCACTTCTCAGCTTTAGTTGACAGACAGACATGGCCCAAAGTTACCTTTTTCTTCCTTTTTTAAAATTTGATGCCTTGCTTTTGGAAATCGAAATATTTGAGCCTCAACAGGTCACAATCAATTTGTCATGGAAGCACAAAGAACATAGAAAAGCTAGAGACATTATGAAGTAAACCAAGAATGTTCTCCTTAAGCTTTGAGAATATTTCTCTCCACCAGCTTTATTAAGGTACAATTGAAAATTAAAAATTATCTATATTAAGGTGAGCAGAGTGATGTTTTGATATTAGTGTGAATTATGAAATGATTATCACAACATAGTAACATGCATCACTTCATATGAGTCATTTTATGATGTGAATATGTAACATTTACTCTCTTTGCAAATTTCAAGTGTATTATACATTACTGTTAACTATAGTTACCATGGAGTTGGGGTTTAGCTCAGTTGGAAGAATGCTTGCTCTGCATGTTTTCAGGCCCTGGGTTTGATTGATCCCCAGCACCACAAAAATAAGAGAAGGACCTGGCAGCCCACTCTAGAAACAGCCATTGAAAATCCTATGAATAGCAGAGAAGCACTGACATAGTGTCGGGCATGGTACAGTGTCAGGGAGTGTTTCTTTCTGTGGCAGGTAGGGTCACTATGAGTCACACCTGTCTCCATGGCACCTAACATACACACACATGCGCGCACACACACACACACACACACACAGAGATACTATGTTGTACATTACATTTCTAGACCTGATTGTTGTTGTTAGGTGCCGTCAAGTCGGTATCTGACTCATAGCGACCCTCTGTACAACAGGGGAAACATTATTGTTAGTGCTTCTCTGCTGTTCATAGGGTTTTCAATGGCAGATTGATTTTGGGGAGGGGGTTGCCAGGTCCTTCTCCCAAGCCTACAGCACCTGGTGTTCCCAGGCAGTCTCCCATCCAAGTACTAACCAGGCCCCAACCCTGCTTAGCTTCTGAGATCTGACGGGATCGGACGCCACAGGGCTACCGCTGCAGACCCTAGACCTGATAGCTGAAAGTTATTCCTATTGACCAAAATCTCCAATCTGTTATTTTGTGACAACATGGATGAACCAAGAAAATAGTTTGTGATAGATCAGCCTACTTTTAAAAAACATAATACCATTGTTATTTTTATTAATAAGCCTACCTTGCATGTGAATAGCTCTTTTTCCTCTTTCCCTCAAGAGAAACTTCATGTATATTATCTCATTGGCTTCTTAACATACCTCTTTGAGATGAATAAACTAAGTGAAACTCTGCTTCCATTTAATAGATAAGCAAATTGCGGCAGAGAATTGGTTAGTGAATTCTAGAAGGTCACATATATATCTAGTGATAGAGTTCAGACTAGAACCCAGGTTTCCTAACTGCTAATCTAAAACTTTGTCCACTAAACCACATTTACCTCCTTATACTACAACTTCTTCACACATTTTCCTGAACCTGTTCATCATAGTGATTTTCATGGAAAAAAAGTTCTTCTGATGAAACTATGTAAAAATATTTGAATCTTTCAAAAACCACCTTAAACTAAAGCTTACTCTTCCTGGTTCCCACCACTTTCCATTTCCTAGTCTCATTCCTTCAGACACATGAAGAAACTGCAAAATCTAATAACTAAAATGCTTTGGGCATAAAGGGACTTCTCTCAAGTATCTCTCTAATTTGTTGGTTCTACATTATTTAAAGTGTAATTTTCTAAATGAAATTTTGTATCTTGAATGGAATACTGGAACAGAAAAAGAATACTATTGAAAAAAGGATGAAAGTTGAATAAAAGCTGGAGTTTAGTTAATAGATTTATACCAATGTTAATCTCTTATTTTTGACAAATGTACTATAATCATTTAAGATGTTAACATTAGGAGAAACAGGTTGAATAGTACATGGGAACTCTGTCCTTTGCAACTTTTGTGAGTTTTATGTAAATATAAAATTGCATTTGTAACTTAATTAGTAAATATAGGGTTAATCCAAGCTAAAGGTCTATTAAAATATAATTGTAAAGAACAGCCACTTTGAAATTAATTTGCATTGTATCTCACTTACAACATATGTAATTTTTATCATTATTAGTGCTATATTTTTACTTTCTCTCCAACTTTTCCCTTCTGTATTTTGTGTAATTTCTATGTTGGAAGTAGAGGAGGAAAGAGGTGGTAGCGATTCAAGAAAAATACTTTCCCAGAATAAATTTTAACCACTTTCTCTCCTTTGAAATAAATATCACTGTTGCGAGTAAATGCTTGTCACAGTTGTAAACACATGGTATCTGTCAGAAGAATAACCTTTGTATTGACCTTGGAAGACTAACAGTTAAATTAAAGGAGTAGGAAGCAGCAGCTCACTGCCCATTGGCTAAAGAAATTAAAGCAGTGAGTGTCACATACCGCAACCCCACCCCACCAAGCTGCCTGATTTTTCCCTAAATCAGTGTTCAAAAGCCATAGACTGGGGAATTGAAAGGAAAGAAGATCCTCAAAGCAACCTCTATCTGTAAATAATTTTGTAAACCACCTAAACCACCTCCCTCCCTCTTATAAATATACTTCACACCCAGAATCTCCAGGAAAATTGTTTCCAGCATTTTGCCTCTAAGTGGCACTTGTCAGTATCATGATATACTTAATAGTGACAGAGAAAGGGAAATATGCTAAGAAATCTAGATTTAAATTGCGTTGGCACTAATGATAGTGTAACTTTAGCAGAGTCAATGTTCTTTAGTAAATGGAGAGATAATCTAAAACATGACTAAACGATGCTAATGGTACTGTTGAGCCAGGAACTACATTCTTTCTTAACTTTCTCTACCCCACCTATCCTGTTTCCCAACTAAAACCATAGAGAGATAGGGTTGGAGAAAATAGACTAATTCATATACAGTATTTTTGCTATAATGGCTGGGGTTTAGCTCTGTTGACAGAGTGCTGCTACTCACTTGCTGGGGATCAAACCTGGGTCCTCAGGTCCTCAGGTTTGATAAAAAAAAATGCTATAAAAAAACCCTGAGGACCCAGGTTTGATCCCCAGCACTGCAAACATGGGAGAAGGGCATGGCAATCCACTCCAGAAACAATCCCAAAACAATCAACCATTGAAACCCCTATGATGGTCACTATCAGTCAGATCCAACTTGCTGGCACCTAACAACAACAACAATATTTTTGTTATAAAGGCAACATTATTGCAAAACAAGTCCTTTGAGATGGTCTTTCAGTACCTGGGCTCAGTGGCAGGGAGCCATGTCCACTATCTCCTCCCTAAGACTATTCATTTTGACCAATGAGTATCACACATAGGGCTTGATTAGGTAAAATCCTTTGAGGTTGTATCTGAATATTTTTTTATATATTGACCATTATGTGCTTTCATCCCAGGCATTTGCTGTTACTCCATTACCCTTCTCCCATTCCGGTATATTCATTATAAAGCATTCATTGCCTCCAAGTAGAGCCATCACCACATAAATAATGGGAGAAGGAAAGAAATGAGTCAATTATTGGCTATTGAAATTAAAATAGAAACAAACAAAATGCCCTTCAATGTGAGCCTGGTTGAATAAGCTCTAACATTTCCGCACAATGGAATATCAAAATGAATGACGTAGTGTTATATACAACAGTGTTGATGCACTTAATGATATGATATGTGAAAGAAATGAAATCCCAAAATGTAAGATACGATAGCCCATTAATAGAATTAAAAACAGCCAGGATTTTAGAATTAAAAATTACTTTTTATAACACATATGTTGTTGTTAGGTGCCGTCAAGTCAGTATCTGACCCATAGCGACCCTCATAGGGTTTTCAATGGCTGGCTATTTCAGGATTGCCTTGGGAGTGGATTGCCAGGCCCTTCTCCCATTTGTGCGGTGCTGGGAATCGAACTCGGGACCTCAGAGACTGCAGCGCAGCGCTCTACCAACTGAGCCAAATCCCAGCCCCTTATAACACATATAGGTGCAATGAAATGATATAAAACAAAGCAATGATAAGTTGTGGGGTTCAGGCAATGTTTATATCAGGCAGGGCATGATAGGGAAAGGCAGAGATAGGATGGGGGTGTAACACCTAGTTAGCTGTAGGTTATTGTTAAGCTTCTAACTTTCTAGATTTTGTTTTGAATGGGATGGTTTAGATGTCTATAACAATTATTAAAAATAACTAGCTGAAAATCAAAGAGGTCCATGTGTGAAATAAAGAAGGGTATATCTTGAAATAAGGATTATGTTTAATTCACTTTGGTATATCTAAGGACCAATTTAAAAACACTGAAAAACACCAAAGTCTATAGCAGCAGGTTTTGAGTTTCCTTAGCCTTTATCCTGAGACTCTGGACATATGTCATGAATGTAGAGATGAGTCTTGCTCACTTCACAATCAAAAGATCTTCCAAACTGGAGATTCAGTAAGTCAGTTAGGAAGGTGGTAGTGAGTGAGTGTTGTGATCCATGAGCAAGGAGAAACTATGGACTTCCCAACTGGTTTGGGAACCCCAAGAGGATATTAATCCTGTGGGCTTGGGAAGGACACAAGCATAGTTTCTTATTTCCCAGATTTATATGAGATCAGAAGAAATGTATACAGATGGGCCTGAGACAGATTGGCCTTATTCATCCTCACTTAATTTCCTGTAGTGCCAGAGAGACAAGGGGAAAAATCCTGTGTCCTGTTGTTCTTCAGGGGCACCAAAATGGCTGAGGGAGATATGGACCTGGAGAAGCCCTGTGATGAAGATTGAAGGATAATGCAACAGCGATCTGCTTGAATCCACAGTCAAGTAGATGTCAGCATCATACTCCCTGATCACACAACCCCATTTTAGTGAAGTTCTAAGAAGTCTCCAGAGCCTGGATGGAACTCTAGAGAAATGCCAGGAGCTGAAATGACCAAAAGTGACAAAGATGGGGTGTCTACCTGACAAAAATGAAGATACGATGTAGAAATTAAGCTTAGCTATGGAACATTTAAGAAGGTTCCATTTCATACACAAATGAGATATGAAACCCCTGCATGAAAAGCTGTCCTCTGAAAATACGAGATACGAAAGCAAAGCAGACAGATTACCCTTGTCTTTGCCCCTAAACTAGTTGTGTGACCTTCAGCAAATCTCCGGGCCTCTGTCTCATTTATAGAAAATAGGGTTGTGGCTGAAGCTTAGGTCAAACTCTGACCCTGCCAGTTCCTCACTATGTGACCTTGGGCACAACTCTTCCCTTCTCTCTGTCCTCATCTGTAATAGAAGGGCTTCTTTGGACTTCAAATGCACTGGAGGCAGCTATTCTCCTCTGAGTCACTATTAATATAAAGGCAACTCTTACTTTTTTTCTGAAAAGTTTATAGCCAAATTGGGTTTGTAGAGGGTCATTTAACTGAATCTACAGCCAGCCACTCAGATGGCCAGAAACAGCTGAGATGTTAATATTTAACCATGAATAACCAGCAACATTCCTCTGCAGAGCTAAATACAGTCATTTTTTGTTATTTTTCTAAATATTATTGGCTTGGCTGTCTCTGCTTGAGAAAAGTTTCTGGGGTCATTAATATAATCAGATAGCCTTCTTCTTCTCATCCAACCTCAAAAGAGAGAAGGTGGGTCTATTTATTTTGTTAGGAGTCTGTGTATAATTTTTGCCCCCTGCCTATTCTATTTGTTTGCCTATGAAACACCATGGAGATGGGGTGCTGGGGAGAGTGAAACATAGTGGGTGACAGGGGAACCAGGGACTCACCATCAGGTAGAGTGGAGAGAAGGAAAATACAGGTTGTGATGTATACCAAGACGTGTGTAGACACATAGTCTGCAATCCTGAACATGTGGAGATACAGAAGGGGTGGGATAGGCAGAGGATAAGAACACGGGTTCTGTATTCAGATAGACATGGCTTGAGTCCTAATTGTACCCTCTACTACCTGTATGAGCTTCCTTAATTATAAAAAAATGGGATGGCAATAGTACCTAGATCACAGGGTTGCTGTGAGATTTGAATAAAGGGGTACATGGAAAAATACATAGCATCGTGCCTGACACACAGTGAATACTTAATACACAATAGTTAGTGCTTTGATGATTAACAGTTCTACAGAAGTCCAAAGCCAGAAAGAACCTCTAAGATCACTTATCTCACTTGTCCTTTGATCATTCAGATGAAGAAGCTTAGACTCAAAGAGGTGAAGAGACTTGTCCAAGGGCACACAGGTAGCTAATGGCAGCCTCTGTATAAGGACCTGTGTCTCCTGAAGTCCATTCCTGAGATTTTTTTCCACCCCATGTCACCTATTTATATATTGGCAGAATTGTGATGAGGGTCACTTTGGTCATTTGTGTCCTACCACTCCTTTCCCCATTCTGCAGACTACTACAAAGCTCAGTATGGTTCCTATTGGGGAATTTCCTTCCCTAGGAGCCAACCCACCCTTAGGAAAGATTAGAGCATAGAAGAGTGCCAAGAGCTGGTTCCTTGGGAGCCAGAGCTGCCTACCTCCCTCCACATCCACTTTGGGCCAGGCCTTGTACCAAATGCCCTACTCTCTACCAGGAAGTCTACAGCAATTGTCCACCCCTGCTCATGGCTTTGGTGCTGCATGTAGGGGTGAAAATGATTTTTGGTTATTCTTGTGAAGATCACATGGCACCTTTCTTAGTAACCACCTCAGAATCAACAGCATCAAGAAAGACCAAAAGAGTGATGTCCAAAAGAGTGAACTTCTAGTCCAGCATGAGCAATGATCAGCTAGAAAATGTGCCAGAAAAGCCCACTGGAACAGGGGACTGGAGGGCCTCTGCCACCCCAGCCAGTAGCCCTTTAATTGTGGATTGTGGGGAGAACCCAGTGGCCCCAAGAGAGGAGCAGGATCAGTGGAGATTGAAGGGGACACTTGGGGGTGCTTAAGGCAGATGCAACTTACCAAAGTAGTGAGGATGCATTTCAGTGCTTTACCAGGGATAGGACTGTACCAGAGGATAATGGGAAGTGCCAGCCAGGGATGTACCCAGGGCTGACAAAGGGAACCAGGCACATGGAGTCCCCACTCCAGAAACTCACATGGTAGATAACTGTGCCCATACCCAGGTTCTAAGACAGTGGGGAAGAAGCTTGAGACCATTACCTGCTAACCAGTGGAAATTGAAAATGACACCTTGTTCCCACAGTCAAGAATTCTTCTTGCTGCCTTTGCTTTCACAACTCAACCTTTAGATAATAAAATACTTCGTCCTTTTAGGTAAGGTGTCTTTTCCTGCCATGGATTGATCTAGTCTTGCTCTGAACAGAAACAGAAGGGAGAGGGTTTGGTCTGTGGGGAACACCATCCCATCTTTTCGACACAGAGACCATTTTTGTAACCCTGACATTTTGTCATATAGTCACTCCCCTTCTCCTCCTCTCACATGATAAGGTGTTCCAAGAAACCACAGAAGTACTGGATCTCCAGAAGGACTCTCCAAACGCATATTTAGCCAATGTTGTTTTGAAAAAAGTAAAGCTTGTCAAATGGGCTGCATAAAGATGATAATTAAATTAAATGAAATTAATCCCAAGAACTACTATTATGGGATTGGCTGATTACATAGGTAGCTAAGACCCACTAACTACCATTTTCCCTGCTGGACTCAAAAAGGACATTTTTGTGCCGAATAAATAAGTGGAAAGAGCAACACAGCCCTGTCCATAGAAGGAACTCTTCTTCACAGGCACAGAAAATCGGGAGGCAGAACAGAGTCTCCAGGGTATGCACTCTGGCCTGATGGCCTCCCTCTTGAATGCCCCTTGCTGTGCTGTGCCACAATTAATCAAGCTTTCTAGGTTTTAGGTAATTTCAGGACCCCAATAAATTGGTTTGTACTGGCATTAGTCCAGCCCTGATAATTTCACAGCCGTGCGCTTGGAAACTGCTGCAAGTTTGCACAGGACTTAGCAAGCAGGGAGCTTGGGAGAAAGCATAAAAGGAACTCTTGTTTGGCTTAAGTTCCATTAATATTGGAGAAAGCTGAACTCTAAGTGACAGAAAAACATGGTTTAGCACATGGACTTTGTAGCTGGGAATGAGTTTCTCTGCGTTCTTTTAACTCCCTCCCCCCTTCAACTCATGGTGGATTTGAAAACAATAAAATTAAATAAACCCAAGCCTTTAGTTTGACATTTCTCTTTGTCTGATTGTTCTCAAGTTTTTGTCTCTGATTTCACAAGAGTCCCTTGAGGAATAAGCACTGGAGCCCATAATCTAGTAAAAGGTTCATTTGGGTTTAGACTTTTTATTTTTAAAGATATGATTCTTTGGGTTTCTTTTTCTTTTTTCAATTTTAGGCAGCTTTTATGACTTGAGAGGTTATCAGGAAAATTCAGAGATAGCAAGAAGAGGAATCGCTAATCAGAATAGAAGTTCAGGGCTGCCTGTTTAAATTAGTTGCTATGGAAAGAACCTCAAAGTCTTGCAGGCTTTCAGAGGCACATGTATGTCCCTAGCATTGGGTTCCAGAATGTCCTGTGGCCAGAGAAACACAGATAAGGAAGAAGCCAATAGGCTGGGAAAAGGGACACCTGGAATATGATTTTATATTGAAGACGGCCAGAACACGAAGGAATCAGAGAGTTTAATTCTTACATTTAACAGATGGGGAAACTGAGGCCCACAGGGAGCAGGAAGTTGGGATATGACCTGTCCAAGGCAAAGACAAAGATTACAGCCAAGAGTACTAAATTGCAGCTGAAGGATCCTTCCAGGTTCTGATGGTGCTTCTCTTGTGGCAAGAACATTATATTTTCTCTAATATGAAAAGGGAAGAAAAAGACTTGGACACTTAGTTACAGGGCCAATGTGAGAGTGACTGTTTAGATTTTCAGATTTTCTTGGCAAAACTCCCTGGACATGCAGATTCTCTGCTAAGATTTTAAATCATCCAAACACAGAGAAAACTGGAGATGAGTGTTTAACTGTGTCTACATGATGCCTAAACAGACAGTTGATTCAGTGAAAAATATTATTCATGTTGCTGGTTTGGCAACACAACTATTTGTGGATTGAAGTTTTCACTTTTTAACTCCTTAACAGTCAGGAGGAAAAGTCCTGGATTGGCAGTCTGCAAACCTGGTTCCAGGCCTGGTTGTGCCATGTATCCTACTCATATCTTCTCAGCTTCAGTTTCTCTCTCTGTTAATGAATCAGATTTAGACTAAATTGTCTCTAAAGCACTTTGCAGTGTTAAACTTCTAGGGTGCTATTCTATGCACACTTAGCTGTTTTCCACTACTGGATGAGAGAGGATGGTGTCCCTGTTTGAGGTCTTTACCATCTGCATACAAGGTCAGGAGTCTCACAGTTCTAGTGTGATAAGAGATTCCTGCATAAAATTCACAGCCTATTTCCATTTTATTCTGAACTTGACTTCTAAATAGGCACCCCCTTGTACACCCCAGGTCCCTCTCCAGTCTCCCCATCATAAAGAGAAAAGGAAGCAGTAGTTAGCTGACGGGAAGAACTCAGCAGGGCTGTCAGGAGTCTTGTACTTTGTCCCCTGACCTCATCAACCTAGTGCCAACACTTCCTCAGCCCACACCTCCCCTCCAGCTTACCTGTGCCCAAAGGCTGCATAATTGGCCTGTGGGATTCTAAAAAAGTAATGGGGAACAAGAAAGCAGTATGGATCTAATGATGGGTTCCGTGTCCGTCATTGAATTGGATTCTTTCTGGTTAATTTCTGACTTCTGGCCTGTAAATAACATTTGGCTCATGCTCCTGACTATTCCATTTGCTTGCTGAAGCTTTTCAAGCAGATTCAAGCCTGTGGTACTCTTACAAGCTCTCACCAGCTTGTAAGGCAATTGTCTACAACTTTTACCGACTCCACATTAAATGACAACACATTGTTAGTTGGAAATTGGCTGTGTTGGAGCTATTTACACAACAGAAATTGAAAATTGCTATAAATTGGGCCTTTTATTTTTCCCTAGAGAGTCAGTTCTTAAACCGTTGTTACTGCACACTATGATTCAAACTCAAATGCCATTGGGAGCTATAAATGTAATGTGAATGGGTAAAAGAGGCCTGGGGGTAACAAATAGGACACAATAGGGAGTGGTGGGGACTGTGGCAGTTGGTGAGTACATACGCTGTCTGTAAGCAGCCACCGCTACTATATTTGTAACCTGTGTCACAATGCAGAGGTGTCAATCCAGTGTTGAAAGCAACCCTAATTTTTCAAGAGAAGCTAGAATCAAGGTTTTAATGCAAAATCTCCCAATAAATTGTACTCTGTATATATGAATTGAATTATCACTCCGTACTCTCAATTATACACAATTAAGGTACTAAAAATGGTAAAAAGAAATCTCCTAATAATAAAAATTAAAGATTGTTGAGATCCAATTCAAATTTTGAAACAAGTTCATGTTTAGTCCAAGCACAACATATGGGCAGGCTTTCCTCAGCCCTTGGGTCAGCAGTTTGCCACCTTTGCTTTCTGGAATTTCTGGTTCCTGCTCCTATTCCCTGAGTTATAACTCCCATGCTGAGTTGCCGGCTTCTTTCCTAATCAGAAACAAGTTTTTCTTCCTTGAGAACTGAAAGAATAGGCAATTGAGATCTGAGAATAGCCAGGTGGCTTCTTATAATTCTACTCTGGCTTGCATCTTGTTTTCTAGTCCATGTGCCATGAATCTGGAGAAGAGGATGCTCCCCCCAAATCTGCATGTAACGTTTTGATGTTCTCTAGGCACCAGGACAATACCTGGTGCTTGTGCACCTGTGTGCAAGGAGAGAGCGATTTTCAGCTTGGCATCAGTCTCTTCACTGTTCCACTTGAAGGTATGTTGGCACTCTACTCTCCAACCCACTCCCTGCCTTAAACAACAGGGTGGGAAATTGGGCTAATTATTGGTTTTCTCTTCCTGCTTTTATCCCACTCTCTTCTAAAGACAGGCAAACTGGAGCTTGAGTAGCTAATAAAGGACTTTACTGAATGTCAAATAGCTTTCACACTTGTGCTAAGTGGATGGAGGCAGGGAGCAGAAGGCAAGGGTGAAAACAACTATTGTGTACCTACTATATGCCAGGCACTCCACCTACACCAGGCCATTGAATATCAACAGCACATAATCATCACCCACTTTTTATAGATAAGGAAACAGGTTCAGAAAGGTTACATAATTTGGGGGAATTCCATGCCAGGTATGTTTGATTCTAAAGCCTTGGTTCTTTTGAGTACATCATGTTACTTCCCTAAGGGGAGCTAGAAGCTGTCATGAAGACAATAAGATAGTCACTTTGTTGGGTCTACTAAAAATATAATAAAGGACCAATCTGCTGCCTACCTCTGGGGGTAAAGCTGAAGACCCTGGGAAGTTCAGGGTGATTCTAGAGATCTGTGGGTATTGTGGAGTCCTACCGTAAGCTATCTAAGCAAATGCAATTTGATAAAGATTAAATGTTCTATAGCAACACAGTTTCTATAGAGTCAGTTTCTATTCTACCATATTGGATTTTTCTATGCATAGCATAATACTTGCATATATCCTCTGTTCAGTTAATTTTTATGACACCCTTGGTTAACAAGTTTTAAAAACACCTTTAAAGCAGGAAATTGTGTTGCATGCCTGTAATACCAGCAATGCAGGAGCCTGAGGCAGGAGGATCTCAGGTTCGAGGCCAGAGGCTGCCTGTGCAACTTAGCAAGGCCCATCTTAAAACAAAAAATAAAAAAGGGCCTCTGAGTACAGCTCAGTGTTAGAGCACTTGCCTAGCATGTGTGAGGCCCTGGGTTCAACTAACACCCTAGTACTGTAAAAAAAAAAAAAAAAAAAAAAAAAAATCTTTGTAAGATTGCTTGAAATACAGTTAAACAAATCTTCATTCAGAAGTGGTGTATTTTATACTCTTCCCATGTGACCCATTCATGGTAATTGTGGGGTACACTATAACTTTGGGTCAAGGAAGTCACCTCTTTCTATCTTTTTTTTTTTTCAGTACTGGGGGTTGAACCCAGGGCCTCACGCCTCATGCTCTGCAAGTGCTGGACCACTGAGCTGCGCCCTCAGCCCATTTTTTTAGTTTATTTGAGACAGGGTCTCACTAAGTTACGCAGACTGCCTCTGATCTCGAACTTGCGATCCTCCTGCCTCCGCCTCCCAAGCCGCTGGGATTACAGGCGTGCGCCACCGCGCCCAGCTACCTCTTTCTATCTTTTAGATATTTAGTATAATCCTGTACAGTAAGATAAGTTTATCTTGATTTAAAAAATAGATATGGTTCCCCAATTTCCTGTAAAGCAAACCCTACTTTTATAATGGTCTTTACCATAAACCTGGAAATGTGCTCCGTAGGGAAAATAATCACTTAAAATCACCCAAAGGAAAATTCATTTCTATACAGATACTATTCAGATATAACACAAAGCCCAATTAAAAAGTTCCTTGGGTTATTTTTCTTTGCCATAAATAATTAAAAGTAACAAAAGGAAAATGACAACTTAACTAAAAAGAATACATCGAATGTAAAAGTTCATGATTCTAGCGCTAGGGGTGCAGTTTAGTAGTAGAGAGTGTGTGTGGCATGTGCCAGGCCCTGGTTCAATTTCCAGCACAAAAACAACAACAAACAGTACCTGCTTCTGTTAACTCTGATTCTAAGACTCTGTAAGCTACTTTCTCTATTCAATTCTCCATTTTTCATAAAACTCCAGGAAACATAACCACTTTAACTGGTGGTGACAGTCAGGATTGGCTAGGTTATGCTACAAAAATAAGCAACCTTGAAATCTCAGAATTAACGCCTCAAAGTTCTTTTGTCACTCACTCTAGATGTCTAAAATAAGTCTGCTGTGAGCTTTGCTTACCTTAGTCATTCAGAAACCCAGGCTTTATTTAATACCTTCACTCATTATTCCTGTGATAGGGAGAAAGGAACAGGGCAAATAGTGCATCCTTAATTTCTACCCAGCAGCGACCATCACTTTCTATTTTATTGATTGATTGGTTGATTGATTGCAGTACTTAGGGGTTGCACATACTTTGCAAACAATCTACCACTGAGCTGCACCCCCAGCCCATGTTTTATTTTTCATTTTGAGTCAGGGTCTCATTAAGTTATCCAGGCTGCCTCTTGCCTCCGACTCTCAATCCTGCCTCTGCCTTTTGAGTCGCTGGGATTACAGGCATGAGCCACCGTGCCTGGCTAACACATAACTTTCATTGGTCAAGCAAATAAGATGGCCATGCTCAACTCCAAACAGGGAACAGGAATAAAATCATATAGTAGCCCAGTAGGGAGAAACTTGAAAATACTAGATGAACCACACTAATGATAAACAATATGTTCGCTAGGATGTTCTATAAATGACTAGCAGGAAGAAAATAACATAAAGAGACAAACATTCAACAATAAACAAGAATACATACAAATAACAAAGAGATTCATTAAAATATAGCTTACTGTACTAAAAGGTCTGTAGAATGCATTATCAACCTCAACATATTGATTAAAATATCTGATTAATACATTTGGTATTGGTCTGATTTTTTGTTTAAGTAAACATATGCCATGATATATTCATCAATCTTTATGAGTCCAGACATTTTTAAAAAGTTAATAAAATAACTTGACTCTTTCATGTGCCAGTGAAACAAGAAGAATTTAAGAAGAAAATTCTTAGGATGTAGAACTAAACAAAGAGTTCTTAGACTTAACCTGAAAACATGACCATAGAAAGAAATTTTGATATATTGGAGCTCATCAAAATTAAAATTTTTTGTTTTATAAAAGCCTATGAGAAGATGGAGAAAATATTTATAAAGATGTACAGATATCAAACAAACACATTGAAACATGGTATATATCATTAAGTGTAGAGCTGGGTGTGGTGGTACATTTCTATAATTCTGATCACTTGGTAGGATGAGGCAGGAAGATTATGAGTTTGAGGTGAGCCTGGGCTGCAAAGTGAGACATTGTCTCAAAAATCTAGAAATATCTATCATTAGGTATTAGGGAAATGCAAAGTAAAACTACAATGAAATATACACCTATCATCTATAACTAAAATAAAAAATAATAACAATAATAAATGCTGCCAAAGATGTAGAGAAACCGGATGTCTCATACACTGGCAATGGAAATGTAAGATAGTACAGCTACTTTAAAAAGAATAAGGGCGTCCTTACAAAACTAAATGTATAGTTACTATATAACTTATAAAACTAAATGCATAGTTACTATATAAGCTGAGAACTGCACCATTGGGCATCTATCCCAGAAAATGAAAAAAAGTTATTTGTGCAAAACCTTATACATAAATATCACAGCAACTTTGTTTATAATAGCTAAAATCTAGAATCAGCCCCTCAATAGATGAATGGTTAAACAGTCACACATCTGTACCATGGAATATTACTCAGTAATGAAAAGAACAAACTCTTGATACCTAAGAACACCCTGAATGGGTTTCCAGGGGATCATGTTAGGGGAAAAAAGCCACTTTCAAAAAGTGATGTATGGTATGATTCTATGTAACATCGTTAAATGACAAAATTATTGAGATGAGGAAGTTTATCAGTTCCCAAGAAGTAGGGGTAGCGGGGGAAGAAGATGGATGTGACTACAAAAGAGTAACACAGAATCCCTGTGGTGTAGACATTATTTTGCATGTTGACTGTGGTGGTGGTCACAAGAACTTCCACATGATAAAATTGCATGAATCTATCCACACAGGTGGACTGCAGTTTAGCTCTGTCGGTAAAGTGCTGCTCTGTACTCTCTGAGGCCCTGGGTTTGATCCCCAGCACTGCATAAACAGGAGAAGGATCCGGCAGCCCACCCCTGAAACAATCTGCCATTGAAAACCCTGTGAATAGCAGAGAAGCACTGACATAATGATGGGCATAGCACAGTGTCGAGGAGTATGTCATTCGTTGTATGTAGGGTCGCTATGAGTCAGACCTGACTTGACCGTACCTAACAAAATCATATGCATAGACAAATGAGTGCATGTAAAACTTGTGAAATCAGGATAAGGTGAAAGGATTGTATCAATGTTAATTTCTTGGCTGTGATATTATAAACTGGGTATTTAGGATCCTTCTAAACTATTTCTTATAACTACATGTGAATATACAATTATGTCAGGATAAAAAGGTTTGTTTTTTTAAATTTACTAAACATTTACTGGGCTGGGATTTGGCTCAGTTGGTAGAGCGCTGCGCTGCAGTCTCTGAGGTCCTGAGTACAATTCCCAGCACCGCAAAAATGGGAGAAAGGCTTGGCAATCCACTCCCAAGGCAATCCCGAGACAGCCATTGAAAACCCTCTGAGGGTCGCTATGAGTCGGATACCGACTCAATGGCACCTAACAACAACAACAACAAACATTTACTAAACAGAGAAAATAAAACATGGAGATAAAAACATCACTTTAGTTTGTATAAGGCCTGGTAGAAAGTCTAGGTAAGGACTGATCCAAATTGGAGTTCTAATTCAGAAATAAGACTGGATCTAAAACAAGGTCCTCAACATTAATGTTAATGAAGAATCTTTCAGAGAATTAGTTATCCTATATCCAGTTGCCTGTAAATGTATAAAAGATTGAGCAAGTTCAATAGAACTACTTCAGTAGAACCAATTGACAATAATTTGTAAGCCACTAGGTTTTGGGATGTCTTACTATACAGTATTCTGAATACTACACCAACCAATAGGAGTGAGCAGTTTTAGCTAAATAGATGAACTTTTAAATCCCAGTGAATCTATTTATTTTAAACACTAGGCTCCATGTTAGATCCAGACTATTTCCTGGAACCACTTTCCTGATTATTTTGTAAGGATGTTGGAAATGATGATGAAGATTGGGGAATACACACACAAGGAAAATTAAGCAACCAGTTCTTACCCTTGAAGAATTCACAGTTTAGTAAGACAGAACATCAGCATGCTAAATGGCACAAGGAGAATTATAAGGCAGCAAATCAGAAAATTCAAACGAATATACTACAGCATAAATTGAACGCATGTGGCAATGTATGGCTACCCAAGCAGCAGGATGAAACTAGACATTTTGGGCCCTGAAGGCAACATTTCAGAAAGGGCCCCTTCTCCTTTGTTAACGGGGAAATAAACATCTCCAGCAATGCTAGGGCTAGTTGGATGATATTTACACTTCTGAAGAAAGAAAAAAGAGGTAAGTTCCAGGGATAAATATTCTTGTTTTAATTTTCCTTTGTTCTCTGCTCCTGTTATGTAGGCTTTTTTGGTAGCAAGCCACAATTTCGCTGAGTAATCTATAGACTGGAGATAACAATCAGACAGTAGTGGGTTGAAAGTCAGGAAATCTGAATTGGAATTTCACATCTGACCTTGGATACATCATCCCCCATGTCAGTTTCCTCTTCTGTGAAATAAAGAGGTTGAGCCCAATGTTTCAGAAGCTCTCCAGCACCTCACACTTGAGGCCGTTGATAGTTTAGTTTGTTGTGAGGATTTAAAAACTAATATCGATGTACTGCATATGAAAGTACTCTAAGCCGTAAAGTGCTATACGGATGTTAGGAATATCAACATTATCTAGTTCGTGTAGAACAAGCCCTTCAGTTTTCCTCCAAATTTAGGGTTTTAAAACATGAGTAGGGACTGCCTGTTAAGAAAGTGCTTTCCTGGACCTTATAGGATTCTGATGCTTCTTTTTAACTGCAGTTGATTGAATAAGCACACATTTGGAATCGTCTATATTAGGCTCACCAAGGCATCAGTGGTGCCTTTGTGATCTTGAAATTGTGCCCTTCTAAAACAATGGTAGGTATGGTGGGCCAGTCCAAGTTTTCTTCAAGACACTTAACACTAGGGGCCCTTTCCGTGGGACTTGGGAGCCCTCTTCGTGGCAGAAAGGAGATTTCTAAGTTCCTTCCAGCCACCCCCTTCATCTTTACCCCGCTTTTAAGGACACTAAACATTTATCTGGGAGAAAGACCTGGCAAACCCCTCCCAAACATCAACTTGCCATTGAAAACCCTATAAACAGCAGAGAAGCACTGACAATAGTGTTTCCCCGGTTGTACAGAGGGTCGCTATGAGTCGGATACCGACTCAATGGCACCTAACAACAACAGACATTTATCACTTGCCACAGTGAGGATGTGGGAAATGCCCAGAAATGATAAGTGGTGTGCTAAGGCATAATTTTCGGAGCCAGCTCAACTTGCATGCCGTGAACCAGCTGGGGAACAGACCAGGTGCCCAGAGGAAAAGTCATTGTGCCCTAGGAGAGAGCGAGTGGGTCTTGCACGCAGAGAAGTCAAAGGATAGCCTGTGGCTTTTGGAGGCGCAGGAGTGGCAGGGAGCTCCTAGGTGCTCCCAGTGCAGAGCGGGAGGAGGGGCTGGAGAAGATGTGCGGTCCCTTTAAGACCCCAACGCTCGCTTAGCCAAAGGAGGGGGGTGTGGTGGGGGCGCTGCGTGATGTGAAAGTCGCCGGCTGAGCCTCACACTTTCTCCTGGTTTTTGAACTTTCGGGTGGGGGGGAGCCGGAATAGAGCCCTAGTGCCGGGACGCAGAAGGGGTGCCGTGCTTCTAGCGGCTGCTGCGTGCTTGCGGATTTCCCGCCAGCGCGGGGCGTGGGGAGCGGGCAGGCGGGCAGGCAGGTGGCCCCGGGCCGCCGAGCCCCCGCCCGCGCCCGCGCCTTGGCTCGGTCCCCGGGAGCTGAGCGAGCCGCGGCTCCCTCGTGGTGTGAGGGCGGTGATGTTTTTCCTCCCTCCCACTCCGGAGTCCCCCCTCCCCCCGCGCGCTCACTCCAGCTCTCGCCACAACCTGCGAGCCCCAGACCTCGGAGGAGCGCCCCGGGGAGCTCGGAGCGCGCGCACGCGTGGCAGCCGGAGGAGGCCAGTGCCCAGGTCAGTGAGCAGTGCCCCGCGTCTTCTTCCCCTACTTCTTCCAGCCTTTGCACAGGTGGGGCGCTTTCTGTTGGCCGGAGCCACCGGTGCAAGTTCCCTCAAGGCTCCTTGAACTCTCGGACCTGCCACCCTCAACGGGTTCAAAGGGCCAGGTGTCAGCGTCAGGGATGGAGATGGGGCCCCAGGCGACCGAGTAGGCAGACTGGGGGGCTCTGGATTCGAACTCACAACTCGCTACTCCCTGCTTGGCCTGCGGATCTAAAGGCTCTGGTGTTTCCAGAGGCTGCTTGCGTAGTTACTCCCCGCCGGCCCGGCGGTCCCCTTAATTACCGCATGTGTCCAGGTGCCTGTCTTCTCATTTATTGAAGTGCCTTGGACCAGCGGCTGATTATTAATACCTGCTGAAGTTAATGAAACTGGGCGCATGGATGAGAGGCGCCCCATCCTCTGGATATCTGCCTCTTTTTCTGGCCCACACCCCTGGAGTCAGAGTTTGAAGCGGAGTGGTATTATCAGAACACTGAGCCTGGAAAACCTGCCTTCTAGTCCCGTCTGGCCCTGCCACTAACTCAACTCATTTTCAGATCCACCTACTACTCATTTTGAAGGTGGAATTGTGTGGTATGCAATGAATAGATCGGAAGATGTTTTTCAAACCAAGTGCAAGGTATTGCCAATCATAAGTAGCGATGAAGGGGGTGCCTTTGACAAGAGATACCCTGGGCTAAAACTGCCATTTTTCAGGAGTTAACTGAGCTTGTCTTGTTGGGTGGTAGTGTGGGGAGAGGATTTCAGCTGATGGACAAGGGCTTGAGATTCCAGTGTCTTACTGTTTGGCAGAAAGAAAATTGCTACCCTGGGGGCTATCCCGCAGATGATGGTGAATGTCAGATTACAAGGTCAGTCAAGCCTCTCTGGATGATTAAGAGACACATGGTGGACTGGCTGACATGTACTTATCCCTTAGCTTTCCTTTGAGGATATCTCTGGTTCAGTTCTACCCAGGAGACCCCTTCTGTGACTGAGCTCCCATCATTTGATGGCCCAGATTGCCCTGCAGTACAGGTAGCTGGACAAAAAGCAATTGGTCTCTTTGCTGGGTGCAAAAGAACAATGTGAATGTTTGTTTCACGGAGGCACCTTAATACCTTTCCCTTGGCTTCTGACACATTTCTTGCTCTCTTGTAAAGCCCACGCACCCTCCCATTCCCCTGGTAGTTGTAGGATTTTTGTTTTCTTTGTTGTTCTTGGGGCTGGATGCCCCCAAAATATGTCAGTGGCTACATTCGTAAGTAACCTGTAAAGGAACTAGTGCAAGTTCAGTGGCACAACAGCCTGGGTGAAGCAGAGAGTTAATGCAGAAATAACTCCAGTTAACTGGGTCAAAGTATAATTTGAAAAATTAAGGACAGTTTGGCTCTTTGCAAGAATAAGAGTCGGATGTTTGCTGAGCAATCCTTGCTGTGCTTACTGCTGCAGTCCCAACAAATGTCTTGAGCCACGCTCACCCCTAATAAAACAGTAAAAGAATGAAAAGAAATTGAATGGTGGGCAGACGTGGAGAAGAAACTCTTCTCAGTTCATATTTCTTCACAGAATACAAAGGCAGGACTTTAGGATCTTGTAAATCAAAAGTGAATATTTATAAAACGATTCATTTTTGATGTTCTCCATCACTGCCTGGGAGGCCACACAGATGGCAAGAATGCCAAAAGACAGGTAATTTGCTCTCTAGTCACCAACTTTTCTGTTTGCTGGTAAGTTACTTGGGACCTAAGAAAAGCAAAAAAAAAAAAAAAAAAAAAAAGTCTCAGGGCCATTTTCTTGCCAGCTTGAGTTATGAAGCAATGCTACTGTATACCCAATCACCCAACCATTGTACAAGAAAAACAACCCTGTTGCTTCTTGCATGGGGAGACCCAAAAGCCATGGTTACAAAAATATCCCCTGAGATCCATATATGATTATGAAAAATTGGATAAATCCCTGTCTTTTGGAGGCTTGGGGAATAAGCTTAGTCAAGTAGGCTCGGGAAGAACCTCACTACTGTGGGGTAGCTGTGTTAAACTGTTAATGAAAATGCCTTGCTTCAAGGGAACCTGGTAGCTGTCAAGGTACTGAGACATTCTGAGTAATTGAAAATGGACCGCAAAGACATCAGAGGAGACCAAGACATCAGAACCTAAACCCCTGGAAGGCTAGGAACATGCCCTGGGAGAATTGATCTTTTTATAAGGAGCATGGAGGAGGTAGAAAAAGAAGGCAGACAGGCGCTACAAATCCTGCCGATAGCACAAATTATTCTGTAGGATCAGTTTGTCCTCAGTTATGGATTCATAATTTGAAACAATGGATTTCAATAGTCCCACAACTTCATAGCATTTAAAGTAGAAGCTGAGGAATCCACTTCAGAGCCTAAAGAGCTTCAGTTCTGCAAAGTGAGCATCTTTCATTCCTTCAAATTCTTTACATTTGATATTTACGTTGGACTCTCTGAAAAGATCATTAAGTTCAGTTTCTATCCAGGGTTGACCCCTGATTCAATGTGGAATTTTTTTTAATATTTAAATGTTTTCCAATCTCCTATTGGAAGTGTTTTGCAAACTCTTGACTGAGTATGAGCTATAGAAAACTTTCTGTGTTCAAATCTCCAAAGGCTTAAGATTTCTACCCCTTAGGTGGGAAATGCCAACATCATATCTTCCAGAATTTCAGTTGCTTTTAATGGTCTTTCCCATGGTGGTCCAAGGTGAACAAATTACCTATTTAAATTCGTCCAACTTCCCTTAAAGTAGTCCATTTTAAATTTCTATTTCACAAAGGACTTTAAGGGGAGGAATATGTCTGAACTGTTCTGATCAACAGAAATTTTCTGGTGTTGAATTGCATCCATTTGACAATTACATATATCTTTTCCAACATACGTAGACAAGCTAAAGATTGTTATAGATTTTGTGGAGGACAAAGGAAAATATTGAACAATTAGTATTTGATCCCTGAAAAATTAATAACAGTAGGCTGAAGCTGAGATTAGTTAACTTTCATTTCAGAAATTGCTTGAGTCTCGTGCCTATTACTTTTATCTTGTTTGCCAAAATAGTCCCTTTGCAAACTCCAGTTGCCCTTTCCTCCTCACTCAAAAATCTCCTAAGAAATCAACTTTAATTCCCTTAGAAAGGGAATTATTATTTTCCTGTGACTTGCTTGTAAGAATTTTGCCTCAATGTTGGATAGGAAAGCAAAGTTGCTTGAATTTTCTCCCATGATCTTTGTAAGACAGGAGGGGCAAGTCCTTTTTCTTATACAGGCAAACAGTGCCTACCCTTTATTTAATTTGTCCAGCAGTTTTTCTAGAAAGTTAAAAGCTGGGTATCAATGATGTCCGTCAGTTCCAGGGGATCTATTTTCATTTTTTTCTTCTTTCTTTCCAACAGCTTGAGTACACTGTGCCTCGAAGATTCTGGGTTGCATTTTGCAGTAGCCCAAATGAGAGAAAAGTGGAAAATGGGAGGCATGAAATACATCTTTTCCTTATTGCTGTTCTTTCTTTTCCTAGAAGGAAACAAAACAGAACAAGTAAAACGTAAGTATCTTGAGTTTTAAAAATAATATACTTTCTTATAATTTCTTTTGAAAATGTGGTCATCATCTGTGGGGATTATGATTTAGGCCAAATGTGGCCATGCCATCATTCTATGAGAAGAAAGTGAATGGTGATGGTTTATGCATGAGTTGATAAAAGGAGAGCTTTGAATCAGACCAACTAAATTTGGGGCTATTTTTCTGATTATCATATAGTTTTCATATCATAGAACACATGACACATTAGCCCATTTTCTCTTTCTTGTTTTAAACTGCACAAATCTCATTCCATTTTACGTAACTCTAGAAATATCTGACAGTTGGCCTGGATTTTTCCCAAATTTCAGATTCTTCAGCAAAGGTTTTCAGTTTATGAGAAAGAATAGCAGAAAAAAAGAAAAGGAAAAGGAAAGCAGGCTCTGCCTAGTCCCTTATGCAGAAAAACAGAAGGAAGAAATCTTCACATGAACTGGATTCAGATGAAAAATCCTTTGAGGAAATTGAGATTCCAAGGAACATTAGCAAATTAGATGCCATTTATTGAAAAGAACATTCCCCCTAAAGCCAGGGACTATTTCTAGAAAGTCAGTGATCCGAGTGATGGGCTAACACATTGGAGAAAGCAGAGTAGTGGCAGGATGGGGGAGGAGGATGAGTAATTAACCCTCCTTGCTGCCACGTTTGGGAGATTTATGAGTAACCATTGATGTATCTGTTCTTGTTAGGAGCTTTTTGGCCGCCTTTGCATAGTGTGGGCCTCACCTTTCGGGCCACTTGCAGCCACTTCTGAGTGAATGCTTGCTCTAAATTTGAAGGAAAACCCAGCGTTCTAGTTCCCTTTTATGGCTGCATCAAAAAGAAGCACAAAGTGGAATTGGTCCAAGAGGGACATTCTCTGCTTCACTGAACTTATTCATGAAAAGGAGCTGTGAAAATATTCTTGGTACGAGCCGCAGCACCATCTGAAGCCCATCACTTAAACATTTCCTTTATCCCCTTTATCTCCATAAGCATCTCCTTTATCAGCATAAATTAAATATATGAGGCAGGCCAGGCGCGGTGGCGCACGCCTGTAATCCCAGCATCTTGGGAGGTGGAGCTAGGAGGATCACAAGTTCAAGGCCAGAGGTAGCTGGTGTAACTTAGCAAGATCCTGACTCAGAATTTTTAAGAAAGTAGAAAATGGTCTGAGGGTGCAGCTCCAGTGTTAGAACACTTGCAAAGCATGCATGAGGCCCTGGGTTCGACCCCCCAGTACCACCAAAACAAACAAACAAAAAAAAAGGAGAATAAATAAATAAATAAATAAATAAAAGCACTGCTATAGTGCCAGGCATGGCACAGTGCTGGGTAGTATTTCATTTTGTTGTACGTAGAGTCACTATGAGTTGGATCTGACTCAAGGGCAACTAACAACAACAACAACAACATGAGACAGAGCCTTATTGCAAGGAGGGTGGTGCTAAGTCTATTCCATCTTTAAGCATGTTTCTGGGTCACTATGATTTTTTATAGTAGACTTTGTCTTCTTCCCCAGAGAAATAGTACTTTGGATTAGGCATTTAAGCATGAGCCATCTTAGTAATATCGAGTATGATTGGAACACAAAAGGAAATGTAGCAGCTCACAGTCTCAGGAAGAAAGCTTAGATTAGCCTCTCCCCTTGTATTCCTCAAACTACTTCTTTTCACTTGAATGTAGTCCATATCAGAGCACTCTGCTTCTGGAAGTCCTCCTTGATTTAAGTGGATATGATAGAAAGGCTGTGTAGCAAACATTTTCTCATGTATTTTTTGCCACTTCTTTCAAGAACTATCTGTTCAGTGTGTTTGTTTGTTTATTGATTTGAATTTATATTGGGGATTTCTTTATAATAATCCTGTGTCCACTCTCAGCTCACAATCAGCAAGATTAAAAACTTCCTCCTCTTTTAGAAATTTCTCTTATGGCCTGTTACTGATGGTCTCATGGGGAATCTTGTAATTTTCTGTAGTCCATCTCTTCTGGGAGGCCTTACATATTTATGAATAATTGAGGAATATTGTTTGTGAAATTTAAAGCTTTGTTGATCCACTAAAGAAAGATGTACCTAAAAAATATTTATGGGCCAAAAATCTAGAACTTTCTAATGTTTCCTGGTGCGTATGAATTTGCCCTGAGCCACTTTTCCATTCAGTTGATAGCAAAGTGATTATGTAACAGATGGTCTAAGGCACCAGTTCTGGTCTGATATTTCAGGATTATAGTCAGGTGATGAAGCAAGGTCAAGGTCATTCCCTAAATGAGCTGCTGAGTATTACTCTGTGTGGTCACACCCAAGCTAACTATCTTGAAGATGTGCAAAGTCATCTTTGAGGAGAAACTTCAAAGCAAGTATGTTGCCTTGACCCACACATGTGCACATGCTCTTGCTCACACACATACACACATGCCTGCACACACACACACACACGTGCACACCCCCGCACACACAAATGTATGTACATAAAGATTTTTATTGCAGATCTAACAGTAAGAAGTGAGAAGCAGTGAAATGTCAATCTGTAGGGGAATGGTTACATAAATTATCCAAGTTTTGTTATGTCATACTACCATTACAAACACTGCCTATTGAAAATGTGATGGTCCTGGAAAAATACTTTTATTAACTTGTTTTTAAATTTCTTAAATTATAAAATTAATATATGCTCATTATACAAAGCAATATGAAAATATGTAGTCTTCAGAAAGAACATGTACCCCTTAACTCCCATTCCATTATTAGTGGTTTGCTCTGTGTTCTTTCTAAATGTTTCCTGTGTTATAAAACCAGAATACAGGTTTGTATGTTTTCTTTCTTTTACAAAAGTTGGAGATTATACACATTTTCCTATAACTTACTTTTTCTCAACAGTGTGTCTAGGTTGTCCTCCTATGTCAGAACATTGCAATATCACAGAGTCACATTCTTTCTAATATTTTCAGTTTCTAGTTGTGTATGTGCGCCACAGTTTATTTAACCAGTGTGTATTTGTAGATATGTAGGTAGGTTCCAGTTTTTGCCATTACAAGTAAGACATTAGTAAACACCTTTAGACACTAATGCAAGTATTTGTGAGGGATTGTTAGTTAAAGTATATATTTAGTTTTATTCTTGGTAAATACTGCCAAGTTGCTTATCAAATAAGTTGTATTAATTTATATTCCAGCCATCTATGTGTGAGTGTCCAGTTATAATTACTTCATCAAGAATATTATTAATCTTTGTATCTTGAGATCAATTCATCAGTAGAAATCATATTTTGTTTTTGCTTTGATATTTTCCTATTACCATAGCATCTTTTTAAATATAGTTTAGTTCAATTGGATTTCTTCTGAATTACCTGTTTTTCATTTGGATTGCCTGTCTTATTTATTTATAAGAGCTTATTTATTAACCTTTTTGCAGTTTTAGGGGTTGAATCTAAGGCCTCATGCATAACTTTGCAAGTGCTATACCCCTGGGCTGCACCCTCAGTACATTATTTATTCATTTATTTTTTATTTTGAGACAGGGTATCGCCAAGTTATATGGGCTGCTTCTGGCCTTGAACCTGTGATCCTCTTGCCTCAGCCTCCTGAGTTACTGGGATTATCCATGCATGCCACTGCACCTGGCTTTATTAACTTTTTGCTATCATAAATTTTTCTTTAAACTTTATGTAAGTTTTATTTTTCTAGCATACTTTTAAACTTTTATGTAGTCAGATTTGTCATTCATTTCCTGTATGACTGCTGGATTTCTTATTCCTAGGAAGGTTTTTCCCACCATATTCTTATATCTTCTTCTGCCATAATTTGGGAGTTTATCCATAGTTCTCTCTTCCATCTGAAATTTACACTCACATATAATATGCAATAGGGAATTAAGTTTTTCAATCTCTGGATATGTTTATGCATGTTATTTATTTCCTTTTTTGTGCCTCTTGTATCTACCCTGAAGTTTCCACAATTGGCAAGTATTATTTTTACAACAGGGAAAATGTCCTTTAAAGTAAAAGAACATCTCATTTCCCCTAGTTTTACTGTCCAGTACTAGAGAAGGGAAGGTATAGGACTAGATGAAAAGGAGGATAATTTTTTTTTAATTAAAAAAATTTGGGAAAACTTCAGGAAATGTATAAGTATAGAAGTTATAAATCTTCCCATCTTTCTTTGCCTGTCTCCATTTTCCTCAAGGAAGCCACAGTTTTTGATCTTTCAGTGTCTGGTTAGAATGTAAGCTTCTAGGTTCTAGAGCCTGTTGGCTCTCCTGTTTGGGGCATCATGGTGGAATGCTGGGGTGCCATTGTAGTGAAAAAACCTCTTTTAATTATTGTAGAACTCTGAACAGATCTGTAAAAAGAATCTTTGTTTGCAGAAAACTCTTGACAAGGATTGGTGAAAGTTTGTGCTGCCACTTGCTAATTAGCCATCATTACAGTTGCTCTCACAAGAGGGAAAACAGGCTCAAGAGACCAGGAAATACTGATAGTGCACTGCAATGGATGAATGAGCCATTTGTTGCTTATGTAAGTTTGTTTTAATGTCCAGCATCAGCAAGGTTTGAGGTCTTTAGCTGTGAAAAGATCTTTCTAGAACTCCATTATGCTCTCTTGTTAAAGTTGTAGTCAATGAGGCCAGGAAGTTCTTTTGAAGTTCAAAGGAGCATAACATTCGCAGCATAATATTCATGCAAATAAGGGACAAATGGGCTGAAAAGTTTGACCCTTTTGGCAGATATAACTTAGGTAATAAAGTATTGGTTGAAGTGAGGTTGAAGACTTGAGTTGTTAAGAATATTTTCTTATATGTTTCTAATGGATCAACCTATACCAACTCTGGCAAAGTCTCTGAAGAGGAAAATTGTTCATGTATTTCACAGAGTTCATTCCTGCTTTATAAAGTGGGTTAAGTAGATCATCAGTGATTAGATCCTCAGCCACTTCTCTCTTCATGAAAAAGCTTCCAAAATTCATATTTGGCTTGAAGTGGGCCTCTGGAATTCTCAGGAAAGGCAAGCCACCAAAAATATTGAAGAGAAGGAAGAAGATACTTAGATAGTTTGAGACATGCGTAGTGGGACCTGATGGAGCTGTTCCAGAACCTATCTGTCCATTGTGAAAGCCAGCCAGAACGGCATGAATTTTCTGGGTTCTCATTGACGTTTGATGTGATTATTGGAAAATAAAAAGAAGCAAGCAAAAAACTAGAGCTATTCACATCTTAGAAGTTTAGTTAGGTGGAAGTAGAAGAAAGAATACATTAAAATTAGATAGCTTAATGTTTTTCAAAGTACATTCTTAGTTATGTTTTCATTTGGGGAAGGTGCAATGGAGTTTGGCATGGAGGCTCTGGAGTTAGCCTAGATTCAATCCCCACCTCCATAAGTATCTTATATATCTTGGGAATGTTTCATAACCTCTCCAGTAGTGTTCTTATCAGTACAATAGCAGAAATAATAGCACAATGATCATTACCATGATCATTTAGAATAAATGAAATTGTGCACACCAAGTGCTTTTGTACAGTGGTTGGCACATAGTTAGCTTTTAATAAATGGTAGTCATTATAGAAACTCTTACAAACCCAGTTATGTGATCTCATTAATTTTAAGATGAAAATTTGAAACCCAGTTGGATCAAATGACTTTGTGCAAAGCCAAACAGCAAATCCTAGCCAGAGTCGGAACTAAAACTCAGGTCTCCAAATTCCGTATTCTGTTCACTACACCAGTTTGCCTCTGGCAATTTGAGGAAATCAGTTCATTTTCGTGAATAAAAGTGTACTTTTTTTTAATGGTACTTGGGGACTGAATCCAGGGCCTTGAGCACACTTTGCAAGCACTCTACAACAAAGCCCTACTCCTACCCAATTTTTAATTTTTTTTTTATCTTGAGACAGAATCTCCTTAAGTTACCCCAGGTACCTCTGGCCTTGAACTTGCAATCTTCCTGTCTCTACCTCCTGATTTGCTGGGATTACACCTGTGTGCCACATGCCCAGAGAAGCCCAGTCTTTTATACATCACAACCACTTAATACATAAGAGAGGATCCAAGTGAATGTATAAAGAAATTTGAAGCCAAGTGCTGTGACACTCACCTTAATCCCGGAGACTCATAAGGCAGAGGAAGGAGGATTGCCAGTTCGAGGCCAGAGGCAGCCTGTGCAATTTAGTGAGACCCTGTCCCAACAAAAAATGAAACAAAACAAGTAAATGAACAAACAAACAAACACAAAAAGAATTTTGTAACAAAAATTCCTAACAAAGGGAGTATACTATTTAGAAGTTGAAAGTCTGAGACTACGACTAAAATTATTCAGGAACCTACGTAAGCTAAGGGAAGGGAAATTGTAAGGATGGTTAAAAAGATGCATCTTTATGTCCATGTTTCTTAGATTTCCCTGACTTCTCACTAGGATTGGAATGTCTGTAGTTTTGTGGAAAAAGAACTATGCTTATAGGCAGGAGACCTAGTTTCTGGTCATTCTTCTGTTGCTTGCTGTGTGGCATTGGTTGAGTCATTCATATTCTCTGAAGTCAAGCTTCTTTACTTATAAACTGAAGAAAATTATTGTTTTCTGGATGTAGAACTAAAGGACAACAGAGTATGGACTGGGGAGATGGGAGAAGAGAAACCAAGGCCCTGGTTTGTGGTGGTGGTATTGCTGTTAGGTGTTGTCAAGTTGTTGGAGCAAACCACTTAGACTTTTAATCTCATCACAAGGTCATTGCAAAGAGAATTTTATTCATTTTAACCCTTAACTGGAACTAGGGCACCATAGTATATTCCTGTAATCCCAGTGACTGGGGAGGTGAAGGTAGGAAGATCACAATTCCATGGCCAGAGGCAACCTGTGCAATTTAGCAAGACCCACAATCAAATTAAAAAATAAAAAAGGAGCTGGGTATGTGGCTCAGTGGTAGAGCATTTACAAATTGTGCACGAGGCCCTGGGTTTAGCTCCCCATTACTGCAAACAAAACAAAACAAAACCCTTAACTGGTATCACAGGGTCAATATATACCCCCAGGCAGGTGCTGGCCCTGGGGCACTGGAGCATGGGTTTGTGCAATGTGGCCCAAGAAGCACAATATTAAAGGTTAAAAGTTATAGCCTGGCTACTTCTAAAAAGATTAGATACAGGTTAGAGATGAAAGACTAGGTGCAAGATAACTATTTTAAAGATGAAATAAAATAGAGGCCATCTGAAGAAGGTAGAAAGAGTGGATATACTTAATATGCACTTTGGTAAATTATAGAATTTGTAATCTAAAAAGTAAAAGAGTTTGTTGGAAAAGTTACAGTTTTATATACAGACTGTTCCTATCTCCCATCCACCACTTCAACAATATTGCTCATAAGGTGTTTGAATGCTCATTCTAGGTGGTACAAGGAGACCATCTGTAACCTTGGTTTCATAGAACAAAGAAGAATTGTGTATTTTGCATTTTATATTGACCCTCCATAAGTAAAGAGGACAACAATTAAATTATAATTCAGTAAAGCTCGTTCTATAGGTGGTGAGGAAATATGGTCCATGTACTTTGCCTTTGGAAGATAGAACATAGAAATGTTAAACAAATGGATGTTTAACATGTCTACCAGACTACCCCGGTGTGGTGGCACGCCTGTAATCCCAGCGGCTCGGGAGGCAGAGGCAGGAGAATCGCAAGTTGGAGACCAGAGGCAGTCTGTGTAATATAGCAAGACCCTGTCTCAAAAAAAGTAAAAAAAAAAAAAAAAAAAGATGGACTGGGGGTGCAGCTCAGTGGTCCAGCACTTGCAGAGCATGCAAGCGCAAGGCCCTGGGTTCAACCCCCAGTACCACACACACAAAAAATAACATGTCTACCAGACTAGATTATCAACTGTCAGATGCCCTAAGGAACCTTCACGTTAACATGATATTTTTCTGATTTAAGAATAAATACTTGGCCAGGCGCAGTGGCACATGCCTCTAATCCCAGTGACTCAAGGAGTGGAGACAGGAGGATGGTAGGTTTGAGACCAGACATAGTCTGCATAATTTAGCAAGAACTTGTCTCAAAAAAAAAAAAAAGTGGCCTGGTGGTGCAGCCCAGTGGTAGAGCAATTGCAAAACACAACCAAGGCTCTAGGTTCAATCCCTATGTGCTTCTCCATAAAAAGAATAAGTGTTCATTATTAAGCATGCAGAAAATAAATAAATGTGTAAGAAAAACAAAAATCAAAAGTAATCTCAACATGTATGAACAGTAATAGTTATTCTCTGTATGTGTGTGTCTGTGTGTGGCATATGTGTGTGTTTTGTTTTAGTAAGCTCAGGTGTACATATATATTGTTATTGTTATTATTAGGTGCTGTCGAGTTGAGTCGACTCATAGCAACAGAACAAAACACTCCTCAACACTGTGCCATGCCCGGCACTATGTCAGTGCTCCTCTGCTATTCATAGGATTTTTAGGGACTGATTGTTTCGTGATTATTTCAAGAATGGGTTGCCAAGTCCTTCTCCCATTTTTGTGGTGCTGGGGATTGAACTCAGGGCCTCTGAGAGTGCAGAGAGGAACTCTATCAACTGAGCTAAACCCCAAGCCATACACACATATTATTTGATTTTATAAAAATTAAGCACTGTCTTATAGCCAATTTAGATGGAGGTTTACTATGTCGATTCACAATTCTAGTCTCTGAATGCACCAGTAGTGAAGATACATCCTGTGTTGACTGAAATGAAAATTGGGTGCTTTACATTTGCATAGGATGTATGAATAAATTTGAGTCTGTTATGAAAAGTTTAAGAGCCCAACTTGTATTCTTGGCCAAATAGAAAGAAAATATTCCCAACCAAGCACAAAGTCTCCTTTAGCTAAGAGTTGTGAAGCTGAGGTGCTGATAGGAAGAATAATTTTGTTGTTTTAAACAATAGTTTGGATTTTTGCCCAACATGCTAGGCCATATGACATGGAATAGATTATTTTAGCCAGAAAAAAATATTCAGGTTAGGGTTCACCAGCTAAGTTGCCTTTCCATAAAAGGATCTCCCAATGGCCTTATGGTAAAGACTAATGAGAATACCATCAACCCCTAGTTATCTATGCTAATAAGAGATGGAAGGGTAAAATGAATTGAAATTTCATGGCAAATCTTCTGTTCTCATCTTAGTCAATAGTCTTAGTCAATAGTGTCACCTTGTTTAACTATCAAACCTCTTTGAAATATAGACCCTTTTCTTCTCATTTAGTTTGCCAACCTCCTAGTAGAAAAGTGTACAAAGCAAGTAATGAGATGACCATGGTATGAATAGGACACTTGATATATATTATTGTTGTTGTTAGGCACCATTGTGATGGGTCTGACTCATAGCGACCCTGTGTACAGCAGAGGAAACACTCACCAATACTGTGCCATGACCGGCACTATTGTCAGTGTTTCTTTGCTGTTCATTGGGTTTTTAATGGCTGATTGTTTCTGGAGTAGATTGTCAGGTCCTTCTACAAAGCCTACCATACCCAGTATTCCCAGGTAGTTTCCCATCTGAGTACTAACCAGGCCTGACTGTGCTTAGCTTCCAAGATCTGATGAGATCAGACACCAGGGTGGCATGGCTGTAGGCTGGTATATATTAAGTTGAATTAATTTGGGGCAAATGATCTAACAAATAGGAATAAGACAATTCCTGAGAAGTGGAATAAGCTGAATCCACAGAATGAAGAATTTGACTTCTCCCTAGCTTTCCTTTTTCACTGGTTTTCATAGCCAGGAAAAGAAGTCTTAACATCCCGAGGGAACCTGACAGTCTTCAATTCTAGAAAATCCCTGCCAGAGAAGTAAGAGAAAAATTTATGTAACTACTACATGTTGCCCTTCCTACAATTCTGCTTTGATAAATGACAGAAGATAAGTACTTAGGCCATTATTTTTCTTCAATGTGCTAGGAGCTTTTTAAAGAAATAAATAATCTAAAGGAATTTGTTTACTTGGTGTGTCCACTCAATATAATGAGCAGCAAAAATTCATCTGTCTCTTTCCACTGACCATCTGTGTTATAAGAGAATAAATATTATTATAATACAGACTTGATGATGTGTCTACAGTAATAGTTGTTATCAAAAACAGTTTGTGGGAATGTCTTCTTGGTTTTGGACTCGTGATGGATTTATTGACCTTTTGACCTAATCTTGGGAGTTGGGCAAAAAACTGATGGAATAGTGGCACATCTTTGTTGCTGTTTACTTTTTGTAATCATTGTTCCTGTTAACAGGGGCCACTAAAGTAGCAGAGATTTCCACTTCTAGTTAAGGCCAGCCGAACCATTTGACAAATAGCTATGATGATAAAGGTTGAAGGTCCATCTCACATGTTATTTGAATTCTTTGGGACCAAATTCTACTCTCAGATACCAGTTGTTAGTACTAAGTCATGCATTCTCCAGCTGGTGTCTCTCAGATAATTGGCAAGAAATCACCTTACTTTTCTTCCTCATGTGTCCTAGAAGTTGGTGAAACATCCTTGTTTCAATAAAATCAGCTCATTTGTGCTTTTTGTCCAAGATGATATATTGAGACTTTAGGTGTGGTTGATTTTATGGTGTAGTTCATGAAATTCTCTCCTGAGTGGTGCCAAAAACTTTCTAAAAGTTCAAACTTATAAGCATTTGCTGAAATTGACTTTATCATGGTTTCTGAAAATTGATAATTTTCCAGTGTGTTCATGAAGAAATTAGTATAATTGTGCTAGCCACTCCATTTTGGACAACTGTGCTAAAACACATCTTAAAATATTATGGCATTTATATTTGTTATGTGCTAGAAAAATATCAATGTCAGTAATTGCAGAAGTGCTGTTTAATAGCACCAGTGACATTACTGTTCATCTCCTTGTCTGCTTACAGTTTCTGAATTTTGCTCATTCAGAGAACTGTAGATTTCTCTCTGGGGCATAATTGTGTAAATCCCATACTGCTGAGATAATAAGACTGATGTACTTGATGAAAGACCATTATGTTTGCATTAGGATAGGGTTTCTATCAACAGTTAGTGTTTGAGTAAGATATTTGCATCCTCATAAAGCATAGTTTGGACGGCAATGGTAGAGTAATATGGAATCAATGCCATGTGAGCATATGAAGAAAATGCTTTCAAGGTTTAAAAAGAATGAGAAAGGACTTTTAGTTAGAGTAATCTTGCCTTCCCAACAAGGTTTCAAAGCACTTGGGAACATGAGCACTATTTTATACTTTCTGCTTTGTCACTGATACAGATATAAAAAATGCAAAATAAAATCTCTTCTATTCATTGCCATGGGCTGGGATTTGGCTCAGTGGGTAGAGCGCTGCGCTGCAGTCTCTGAGGTCCCGAGTTCAATTCCCAGCACCGCAAAAATGGGAGAAGGGCCTGGCAATCCACTCCCAAGGCAATCCCGAAAACAGTCTGCCATTGAAAACCCTATGAGGGTCGCTATGAGTCGGATACCAACTCGATGGCACCTAACAACAACAACAACATTCATTACCATACTATTGTGTAGTCTATTTTGAGTATTACTTGACTTCACTATAAATAGCACTGGTTCTTTGAAAGGTGATCAAAACTGTGCTTCAAAGGTAGAGTGTAAGGGTAATTTGATAAAAGCTTAGGCAAGAAAATGTGAAAACCTTTTACTTTTCAACTTCTAAACATAAATGACCTGCACCTTACCAACTACATAGCAGTAGAGACAAAATTATGCAGTGATTATAAGGGTTTAGCTCACTTGGTGTAGAGTGCTTCTCTGTGCTCTGTGAGGCCCTGTTTTGATCCCCAACACCACAAAAATGGGAGAAGGACCCAGCAACCCACTCCCAAAAACAATTAGCCATTGAAAACCCTAGGAATAGCAGGGAAGCACTGACAATAGTGTTTTATCTGTTGTATGAAGGGTTGCTATGAGTTGGATACTGAGTCAACGGCACCTAACAACAACAACATCAGTATATACTGTCTTTTGAGGAACAGACTTTCCTACAAGTTAGAATCTTTAACAGTTTGCATGAGAGTTTTAAAAATGTGTAAATACCCTTGAAACCCACATTTCATATTTTAGTGATTTCTTAGCCTTTCATGGGTCTTTAGCTTCTATTATCTTATTTCTTCTTCACCAAGTAAGAAAGAGGTAAATAATCCACTGGTGCAGACTGCATAGTTACTGCCAAAAACTCATCCAAATCTCATGTTTTAAATAGGTAGATCTTATGTCAACCTCTGAGTGGACACAGAGCACACTCACATCCAAGCAAGAAAATTAATCCATAATCAAATGCATGATATACAAGTTCTAACTTACTTTGCAACATGGGCTTAAACCTACAATAACTTCTAGTGTACCTCCATTCAAGTATTAGTAGCACCAGATCCATGTTAAGTATGACTGTTTATACTAGTCTAATAATGCCATTTGAAGGAGCTACCTTCGTGTATTTGCTTCCAAATATACACAGGTTCTTTCTGAAATGTTGAAATAAGTTTTATATGTGAAGTGCAAATCACTTAAGTGTTTGTCCATGAGACTATATATTGACAGAAACAGTCACTTTCCTCTCACTGACATGTGGAATGTAGGAAAAAATCCTTATTTATACAGTAGTCTTAGGAAATTCATGACCATCTCTCATCAGTGAAAGATCCTGGTATTGTTAAAATATTTAAAATATTTCCTACTCTATCCTTGAATGTTGTGGAGAAGTCTAATTGGTATCTATACAAGAATATTTTATTTCTCAGACTTGACTGAAAAACATGCAAGTTCTGCCTAAACTGTAGTTTTTAGTATTTTATGTTCTTTTGGTTAACAAATGGTTTTGAGCACCTACTCTTAGGAAATAAATTATAGTTATATTTATATATAAATATATGAATAACTATAAATATTTATAAAATATTTATAAATGATCAAGAATTCATGTACAAACAAAATTTCAGATGCTTATGGAAAACACATTTTAAGATATTAGCATCTTACACTGCAAATTTAGCCTTTGATGACTATGACTTAGATCAAGCACAAAGTAGAATATTTTGCAAGTTTTCTCAATAGGTTTTCAGTCCAAATAACTCAAAGATACGTTGTAGATGTTTATTTCCTTTTTTAAATCATTATATAACTAGTATCACTTGGCTCTTATATTGCAGTTTGTCTTGGTCATGATTTACTCTTACAAAACCATTTTTACAGAGAAACAACTATGAGAGAGATGTTCCCCAGTGCAAAGAAAATAAATCTTGATCAATAACAAAGTTAAAGCCATATGTTTTTCAGGACATTCTTGCCATGATAATGTTAAGGAAAATTACAATATCACAAAATGCAGAATAAAAATGATTACTAAAATGAATACATATTAAACTTTGCTGATAATAAAAAGAAGTATTGGTTACATTCCCCCCCCATTATATAAGAAGTCTACTTCTGAGGATTTATATTAAGAAAATAGCCAGTATTATATACAGAGATTTATATACAAGGATGTCACAGAACTTTTTAATACTATGAAATGGAAACAGTGTAATAGCCCAAAGTTTTTGTTGTCCATTCAGACTGGTTAATAAGTTATGGTTCAAGTGTATATTAGTGTAGCATCATGTCACTAGGCCTGAGTTATAGGGAAAATATTTAATGTCATAGAAATATTCCAATAATTTATCTAATGTAAATTTTGTAAGAAAACATTTATATACAAATGTATGGAAAAACGACTAGAAGGAGCTTCCACTTGCCAGCCTGCTGCACAAAGGGCTTGGAATTTTTCACTTCTGTTTTAACAAGAAAAAGCTGAATGAGTTGAAAATCAACAACTTATCTTAGATACAGTAAGATGTGAAATGGAAATAAAAGGTATACAGATTGGGAAGGCATAAATATAACTTCCTTCATTGACAGATGACATGATTGTCCATGTAGAAAGTTCCAGCTAGCCAAAATATAAGATATAAAAATATATAATATAAAAATCAATTGCTTTCCTATATAACAGCAATGAACAAGAAGAATTTGAAATAAACAAATACAGTATCGTATACATTAGCACCCTCAAATGTGAAATACTTAGGTACAAATACAACAAAATATGTACATGATCTATTTAATGAAAATCACACATTTTTGATGAAAGAAATCAATGGGAAAGCTAAATAAACGGAGAGATAATCTATGCTTGTGGACAAAAATACTCAATATTCTCAAGATGTCAGTTTTTTCCAATGTGATCTGTAGATCAATGCCAGTCAAAATCCAGCAAATTATTTTGTGGATATTGACAAAATGAATCTCAAATTTATATGGAAAGGCAAAACACCTGAAATGACTAACATAATATTGAAGGAAAACGATGTCAGAGGACAGATACTTACCTAACTTCAAAACTTACTGTTAAACTGGGGTAATTGGGACTTTGATACTGGAAAAAGAATAGACAAATAGATCGATGGAATATAATAAGAACAGATGTAGACTCACATAAACATCATCAGATGATCTTCAACAAAAGAGCAAAAGCAATCAAATGGAAGAAGGATACTCTTTTCAATAGATAGTACTGGAGCAACTGGGCAACTAGTTCCATAAATAAATAAATAAATAAATAAATAAATAAATAAATCTAGACATAGAAAATGCATCCTTCACAAAAATTTCAAGGTGGATCATAGACCTAAATGTAAAATGCAAAGTAATAAAACTTCTATAAGATTATATAAGAGAAAAATCTAAATGACCTTGGATTTGACAATGGCTTTTGAGATACAACACCAAAAGTACAATTCATGGAAGAACTGAAAACTCAGATTGGATTAAAATTAAAATTTTCTACTCTGGCCAGACGCGGTGGTGCACTCCTATAATCCCAGCGGCTTGGGAGGTGGAGGCAGGAGGATCACAAGTTTGGGACCAGAGGCAGTCTGAGTAACTTAGCGAGACCCTGTCTCAAAACAGTAAAAAAAATGGGTTGGGGTACAGCTCAGTGGTCCAGCACTTGCAGAGCATGCAGGCGCAAGGCCCTGGGTTCAACCCCCAGTACAAAAAAAAAAAAAAAAAAAAAAAATTCTACTCTGTAAAGTATATCATCAAGTATTTTTGTTTAGATCTAAAATTCCCTTCAAATGTCATTACTAAAAGTTTGGTTGCCAGCTGATTAGATATTAGGAAATGGTTGAATTATAAGGGCTCTGACATTATCAATGGATTTATCCATTGATGGGTTCATAATTTGATGGACTATTGAGTGGTGATAGAAACAAAGGAGGTGGGATCTAATTGGAGGTAGTGGGTCCTTGAGGGTGTGCCCTTGGGAACTATGTCTTATTACTGGCCCCTTCTTTCCTCTCTGTTTGCTTGCTGGCCACCAAGAATGAGCAGCCTACTCCACTACATGCTCCCACCAAGAGATTCTGCCTTACCTCAGGCCCAAAACAATAGAGCCAGCCAACCATGGACTTAATGGACTTAACAAATGTAAAATAATAGCAATCATACTCTCAGATTATACTGGAATTAAACTAGAGATCAATGACAAAGATGGCGATTATATCATCCCAAAATTTATAGATTAAACAACACATTTCTTTTTTTTACACAGAACAAGAAATTTTATTATCTCCAATGCTGGTACATAAGGAATAACAAGCTTAATTAGAGGAAGAGACAGGGAAACTTCAGATACTGAGGTGGATTTCTGGACAGGTTCAAAATCTTCAAAGATTGATAGCATAATTGTTCATATGGTCTTTTTCAAATACAGGGGTTTCTGTTTACTTCACACTTTTCACCAACCGTTGTTACATTATGAAATTCAGCTAAGGTCCATTTTGCAAGTTAAATGGAAAGCAGCAAGCAAAACAAAATTTTTCTAGTGTATAAGGGTATTAGTAATTGTCTTATTTGTACTTTAACATACATTTTAATGCCTAAATTTGAAGCTTTTGAAAAAAGACATCTTAATTTCTGACTTTTAAAAATAGCCATGACAGTGGGTTTTCCTGAACCATAGAGCAAAGTAGCTTTATAAATGATCAAGAATTCATGTACAAACAAAATTTCAGATGCTTATGGAAAACACATTTTAAGATATTAGCATCTTACACTGCAAATTTAGCCTTTGATGACTATGACTTAGATCAAGCACAAAGTAGAATATTTTGCAAGTTTTCTCAATAGGTTTTCAGTCCAAATAACTCAAAGATACCTTGTAGATGTTTATTTCCTTTTTTAAATCATTATATAACTAGTATCAGTTGGCTTTTATATTGCAGTTTGTCTTGGTCATGATTTACTCTTGCAAAACCATTTTTACAGAGAAACAACTATGAGAGAGATCTTCCCCAGTGCAAGGAAAATAATCTTGATCAATAACAAAGTCAAAGCCATATGTTTTTCAGGACATTCTTGAAAACAGATTTCAACAGTCCTAATACCACTTTTCTTTCATTATTTTCCTTTTTCACAACCGTACAGTCATTGTCCCGTTGTTTAATACTCTGGAAAACAAACCTCTGTTTCTTGCATAGCATTTTTTGGAATGAATCCAAAAGATAGTGGAATGTTGGATCCCTGCTGAAGTAATTTCCCCCTATTGTATCTGCATTTAACTACTCTATCAGTAATCTCAGGGCTTGGATTTAGCTAGTTGGTAGAGCGCCGTTCTGTAGTCTCTGAGGTCCTGGTTTCAATTCCCAGCACTGCAAAATGGGAGAAGGAGGTGTCAATCTACTCCTGAAGCAATCCCAAAGCAATCAGCCATTGAAAACCTTATGAGGGTTGCTATGAGTTGGACACGACTTAACAGCACTTAACAACAGACATTAATTTCATCACAACCAAGTTCTTTGATCAGATGATTGACAACCGTGAGTGAAAAAAGCTCTTTGTTAAAAGCTAGCTGATCAAATAGGGTCTTCTCATAAATGCATCTGAAACTCTCCATCCAGGGCTGCTTCTCTTGCTCTGGATGTTCTCAGAAACACCTTATTGACTTCTTTGAGGGTGGATGACACTCTGCAGCCAACACCTCTCAACTGCTCTTCCAGATAGTCTCTTCCTCCCAATCATCAAATTCCTCTCCTTTGTCCTCACTCTTGAAATCTGGAGCATCACCCTGGCCTGGCTGCTCTCCAGGGTTGGGCCCGTTAGCTAGGGTGCACTTCCCCTTTGGCACGGCCATGGGCTGGGCCACTACTTCCTCTTCCCTTGCTCCTTCCCCTGTAGCTGTGGTGGGACCCCATGGTGGGAGGGGTTCAGTGGGGGCTCCTGGATCCCGCTGCCTGCTTCCATCTGCAGAAGTTCACCCTTGCCAGGCATCACATCCATCTGCAGGTCATTGCTTTCTTCACACAGCTCGCTTGGACAATTCTGCCATTTCCACCATTGTTAAAACTGTTCCTAAACAACACATTTCTCAATAGGGTAGAAGAAGCAGTCTCAAGAAAAATTCAAAAATATTTTGAGCTACATAAAAATGAAAATATCACATCAAAACTTGTGGAGTGCAGTAAAATTAGTGATTAGAAGAAAATTTAGACCATGGAGTTAAAATAATAAAAAAGAGTTAAAATCAGTAATATAGACTTCCACCTTAGGAAACTGGAAAAAGAACAAACCAAATACAAAGTAAGCAAACAAAAATGAATCTTGAAAAGTGAGACCAAAAATCAATGAGAAAATCAATAGAGAAAGGCAGCTCAACAAATACTCTGTTCTTTGAAAAGATCAATAAATTCATAAATTTATATCCATGTTAACTAAGAAAAAAGAGGAGACACAAATTAGCAATGTGAAAAATGAAAGAAAGGACATCAGTACTGATCTCATAGACTTTAAAAGGATAATAATGGAATATTATAAACAACTCTGTGTGTACAAATTTGATAACTTAGGCAAAGTGGACCCATTCCTCATAACGCATAACCTACCAAAACTCATCCAAGAAGAAATGCATAATTTGAAAAGGCCTATCTCTATTAAAGAAATAGAATCTATAAATAACATGTTCCAAAATGGAAAGCACCAGTCCCAAATGAGTTCACTGCTGAACTATACCAAACATTTAAGGAAAAAAGTATGCCAGTTCTCTACAATCTGTTCCAGAAATAGAAGCAAAAGGAGCACTACCTAACTCATTCTATGAAGACTGCTTTTCCTAATACCCAAACCACACAAAAGAAAAATACAGACCACTTTCTCTTATGAATATAAATGCCAGAATACTCCCAAAATTAACAAGTTGAATCCAACAATATATGAAAAGAATTACACATCACAAACAAGTAGGATTTATTTCATGTATTTAAGTCTTTTTCAACACTCAAAAGTCAATATAATGTACCACATCAGTAGGCTAAAGAAAAAATTATATGGTCATATCAATAAATGCATAAAAGGCAAATGACAAAAGTCCAACACTATCCCAAAAACTAGGAATAGAGAGAAACTTCCTCATCTTGTTAAAGGACATTTTTATAAGATATATAGCTAAAATACTTAATAGTGAGAAACTACATATTTATTCCCACTAACATCAAGAATAAGAAAAATGATATCCACTTTCAACATTTCTCTTCTATTTGAAGTCCTAGCTAAGATAGTAATATGGGAAATGGAAATAAGATGTATGTGGAATATAAAGGAAGAAAAACTACCTTTGTTCACAGATGACATAATTATTCTTGTAAAATATCCCACATAATTAAAACAATGACAGAGAAGCTTCTCTAGTTAATAAGTGATTATAGCAAAATTAAAAGAGACAAATTTACTATATAAAAGTCAATTGCTTTTTTGAATACTGTCAATTGGAATTAAGCATTAAAATCTCAATAACATTTACATTCATGCCAAAAGAATGAAACACTTAAGTATAAATCTAATGAGATATGTATAAGCTCTTAATGAGGAAAGTCACAAACTCCATTGAAAGAAATGAAATAAGCAGAAAGATAATTTATGTTCATGGATGTTGTTGTTGTTAGGTGCCATCAAGTTGGGTTTGACTCATAGCAACCCTATGTGCCATAGAACAAAAGACTCCCCAACACTGTACCATGGCCAGCACTATGCCAGTGCTTCTCTGCTATTCATAGGGTTTTTGATGACAGATTGTTTTGTGAGTGGGCTACTGTGTCCTTCCCCCTTGTTTATGGGTAGGAACATATAATACTGTCAAAATATCATTTCTTTTTTTTCTGATAGGGTAATGGGGGATGTGAACATAAGAAATGTACAGTGAGATGCATGTATGGTAGTGTCATAATGAAACCCATAAAGTTGTACACTTAACCTAAAAATTACTAATAAAGATGGCAAAAATGTCATTTATTTCCAAGTTAATCTATAGATTCAATACAAATCAAATTCTTAGCAAGTTGCTTTGTAGAATTCAACAAATTGATTTTGAAGTTTATATGAAAAGGCAAAAGACATAAACTAGCAAACACAGAATTGAAGAAGAATAATCTCAGAGTACTGGTACTACTCAACTTCAAGAGTTTATTTATGAAGCTATAGTAATGAGAGCTGGGATTTAGCTCAGTGGGTAGAGCACTGTGCTGCAGTCTCTGAGGCCCTGAGTTCAATTCCCAGCACCGCAAAAATGGGAGAAGGACCTGGCAATCCACTCCCAAGGCAATCCCGAAGTACTCAGCCATTGAAAACCCTATGAGGGTCGCTATGAGTTGGATACTGACTCGACGGCACCTAACAACAACAACAGTAGTAATGAAGACAATGTGGCTTGGTGACAGAATAGACAAATGGATCGTAGAACATAATACAGAGCCCAGAAACAGACCAACACAAAGATAGCCAACTGAATTTTCACCAAAGGAGCAAGGACAATTTATCAGAAAAAGGTTAGTGTTTTCAATCAATGTTGCAGGAACAATTGGACATCCATATGCAAAAAAATATAGATGTTGACCTTCCACAAAAGTAACTCAACATACACCAACAACCTAAATGTAAAGTGCAAAACTATGAAAGTTTTAGAAGACAACATAGGAGAAAATCCAAGAGGCCTTATGTTTGGTAATGAGTTTTTAAATACAGTACTTTAACAATGTTCTATAAAAGAAAATTTGATAAATTGGACTGCATTAATAGTAAAATATTCTGCCCTGCAGAAGATATTCTTAAGAGAATGGAAACACAAGCCAAGACATGTGCATTTGCAATGTACATATCTAATAAAATTCCTGTATTAGAAATATACAAAGAATTCTTAAAATAACAAATAAGGAAATGAGCAATCCAATTAATAAATGGACGAAATATCTAAAAAGACACTTCATCAAGGAAGATGTACAAATGTCAAATAAGTATATGAGGAGATGTTAAACATTATGTGTCATTAAGGAATAACAAATAAAACCAACAGTGAGGTACTTCTACACACTTATTGGAATGGCCAAAATCCAAAACACTGACAGTAGCAAATGCTGGTGAGGATGTGGAGCAACAGAAACTCTTTCATTGCTGGGAAAATGCAAAAATAGTAAAGCCACTTTGTAAGTCAGTTTGGCAGTTTCTTTCAAAACTAAACATGCCCTCATTATATGATCCGGGAACCAAATGAGTGGAAAACTTATGTCCGCACTGAAACCTGTATGCAAGTATTTATAGCAATTTTAGTCATAATTTCCAAAACCAGGAAACAAACAAGATGTCCTTCAATAGGAGAATGGATAAACAACCTTTGATGCATTCATATAGTGGAATATTATTCAACAAGAAAAATAAGTGAACTAGTAACTCATGGAAAGACATGCAGGAACCTGAAATGCATATGGCTAAGTAAAGGAAGTCAATTTTAAAAGACTGTATACACTATGATACCAAGAATGTGACATCCTAGAAAACACAGAACTATAGAGACAGAAAAACAATTAGTGGTTGCCAGGAATTGGGGTAGGGGGAAGAGGAGGGAAGAATAACTGGCAGAAGACAAAAGATTTTTTAGGGCAGTGAAACTATTCTAGACGGTACTATTATGGTGGATATATGTCATTATACATTTGTCAAAACATATAGAACTCTATAACATAAGCTGGGCTCTGAGGTGCATGCCTGTAATCTCAGCGATTTGGGATGTGGAGGCAAGAGGATCCTGAGTTCAAGGCTGGGGAAAGCCTGCATAACTAAGCAAGACCCAGGCTCAAAGTAAAAAGTAAAGTGGCTGGGATATAGCTTAGTGGTAGAGCACTTATCTAGCATGTGCGAAGCCCTGGGTTCAAGATCCCAGTACTGAAAAATAAAAATTCTTTACAGAATTGTACACCACAGAGAGTGAACCCTAATTGCAAACCATGTGTTTTACTTAATGTTAGTGAATCAGTATTGGTTCATTGTTGTTGTTGTTGTTGTTAGGTGCTGTTGAGTCGGTATCCAACTCATAGCGACCCTCGTAGGGTTTTCAATGGCTGAGTACTTCGGGATTGCCTTGGGAGTGGATTGCCAGGCCCTTCTCTCATTAATCATAGGAAATGTACCAACATTAATGCAAGATGTTAATAATATGGGCAAATGAGATTGGAGGTGGAAAAGGGGTATGTGGGCTGGGTACTGTGATACGTGCTTATAGTGCCAGTGACCCTGGAAACAGAGGCAGACGCAGAGGTAGAAGAATCACAAGCTTGAGGCCAGAGGCAGCCTGCACATCTTGGTGAGACCCTGTCTCATAAAAAGGGCTGAGATCCAGCTAAACTACCCAAAGGAATCTAAGTTATCATACCATAGAGGCACCTACACTTCTATGTTCATTGCAGCACTGCTCACAATAGCTAAGATATGGAATCAGCCCAAATGTCCACCAACAGATGAATAGATTAAAAATGAGGAATATCTATCTATCTATCTATCTAATTTTATTCAGCCATAAAGAAGAATCAACTTACATCATATGCAGGAAAATGAATGGAACTGGAGATTTATCATTTTAGGCAAAATAAGCCAGACTCAGACAAATACCACATGTTCTCATGTGCACAATCCAGATTTATTTTAAAAAGTATATATTCATATATTTATGTATATTCATATATATGTATATATATACATATATATAAATGAGTATAAGGGTATATATTTGTAGGAGGGAAGGGAATAGTTGGGGTATGGGAGCAACATGGGGGGAGTGAGGGAGTGAATAAGAGCAAGGTACGTGATATGATTGTATGAAAATACCACAATGAAACTCATTATATACTAATTAGAAATATAAAATAATTCTTTTAAAGAAAAAGGGTATATGAGAAGTATCTGTACTTTCTGCTCAATTTTTTAAACCTAAAACTACTCTAAAAGATTAAATCTATTTAAAAAAGAAAATACTGGAGGGGCATTATTAGAATGTAAAATGTATCCTTTTTTGGTAGTAGGATTGCATGTGATTTTTCTTTCATCTCTGTATTTTTAATTACTATTCTATTAAGATATAATTTACATACAGAGAAATTCACCTTTTTATTGCAATACTGGGAGGATTGAACCCAGGGCCTCACACTTGCTAGGCAAGTGCGCCACCACTGAGCCGTACCCCTAGCCCCTTTTTAATTTTTTTTAATTTTGAGAAACGGTCTTGCTAGATTGAACAAGCCACCTCTGGCCTTGAACTTGTGATCCTCCTGCCTCAGCTTCCCAAGTCACAGACATGCACCATAGCACCTGGCTTCACACTGTTTTATAATTGTTTTTTGACTTTTGACAAATACATTCTGTCATGTTGACACGACCATAATCAAGCTATAAAATGGCTCCATCACCCAAAGAAACTTACTCTTGCCCATTTATAGTTACATCCTTCTCCAGCCTCAGTCTTTACCAAATACCAGTTCCGTTCCGTTCCTTTCCTTTCCTTTCCTTTCCTTTTCTATTTTTTTGGCAGTACTTGGGGGTTGAACCTAGGGCCTCACACATGCTTTGCAAGTGCTCTACCACTGAACTGCACCCCTATTCCATTTTTTATTTTTTATCTTGAGACAGAGTCTTGCTAAATTACATATGCTGCCTCTGACCTAGAAACTACAATCCTATCTCTGTGTCCCGAGTCTCTGGGATTACAGATGTGAGCCACTGCACCTGGCTTATTAGTTCATTTTCTATTCTTATGAATTTGCCTTTGCCTGAATGTAAATAATTTGAATTATATAGTATATTGACTTTGAGTCTGGCATTTTTCATTTAGAATAATGCCTTTAAGATTTATCAATGTTTGTATGTATCAGTGTTTAATTCGTTTTTAATTGCTGAGTAATATTCCAGTGTTCAGATATTTATAAATTCATTAATTCGGGGACATTTGTGTTGTTTCCAGGTGAGGTAAATATAAATTAGGCACTTTAAACAGTTATGTACATATTTTTGTTTAAATATGCATTTTTTATTTACTTGGGTAAATAACTAGGAGTGGAACTGACAGAGTTTATAGTGAGTATATATTTAACTTTATAAGAATCTTCCATGTTATTTCTCTGAGTGACTATACTACCAGCAAATTGTAAGAGTTCCAGTTGTTTCACATCTTCACTAACACTTGGAATTGTCAGGTTGTTTGAATGTAGGCATTCTCATATTTGAGTACTGATATCTTGTGATGGTTCAATTTGTATTTATGTAATGACAAATAACATGCTTGACATGTCTGTATCTTCTTTGGTGAAGTGTCAATTCAAATTACACTATCTTTTTCAAAAATTGGGTTGCTTTCTTTTCCTTAAGTTTTTATTTCTTTATATAATTTGGATAAAAGTCCTTTATCATAAATGTAATTTTCAACATATATTTTGTCTTAATCTGTAGCTTTTCTCTTCATTCTCTTAACACTGCCTTTCAAAGAGTTGTTGTTGTTGTTGTTAGGTGCCGTCGAGTCGGTATCCGACTCATAGCGACCCTCTGTACAACAGGGGAAACACTATTGTCAGTGCTTCTCTGCTGTTCATAGGGTTTTCAATGGCAGATTGATTTTCTGGGAGGGGGTTGCCAGGTCTTTCAAAGAGTAGAAGTTCTTAATTTTGATTAAGCCTTCTTACAATATTTTTTATAGATTATGCCATTGGATCATATCTATCAGCTCTTTGACTAACCCAAGATCACCAGGATATTCTCCAATGTATTCTTGTAAAAATTTTAAAGTATTAGGTTTTACATTAAGTCTGTGATCCATCTTGTGTTCACTTTTATATTTGTATAAAATATGGAGTAATTTTCATTTTATTTTGTGTTTTTCTTATGACTATCCAAATGTTTCAGCAGCATTTGTTGAAAATATTATCCTTCTCCATTGAATTGTCTTTGTATCTTTGTTGAAAATCAATTGATCACATATGTGTAGATCTATTTTTTGATAATCTATCAATCTATTTATCTGACCTTCTGCCAACATGACAGCATTTTGAAAAGTATAGTTTTATGTCTCCAACATCTTTCTTTTTCAAAATTGTTTTGGCTATTCTACTTCTTTTGACTTTCCATATAATTTTTTATTAGATTACCAATCTTTACAAAATATCTTGTGAATACTTGGGTTTGCATTGCATGGACTCTATAATGCACTTTGGGGAGAACTGACATCCTAAAAATATTGAATCTTCCAATCTATAAATAAAGAATGTCTCTGTGCTTTTTTAGGCTTTCATCAATGTTTTGTATTTCCTGAGTGCAGATCTTACATTTATTTTGTTAGATTTATAAATATCTCAGAATTTCCATATTTTGGAGGAGCTATTGAAAATGGTACACTTTCAAATTTCAGTCTGTAATTGTTCATAATCGAATATGAAAATGTGATTGGGTTTTGTATATTGGACATACACCCTGCAATCTTGCTAAATTCCCTTACCACCAATAATAACTTTTTATAGATTTATTGAGATTTTCTATGTAGAAAATCATGACATCTGTAAATAGAAAGTTTTATTTTATGCTTTCCAGTGTGTAGATCTCTTGTTTCTTTTTGTCTGATTTCACTTGTTAGTATCTCTATGAGTGGTGGAGCAGACATCCTTGCATAATTCTTAGGGAAAACACAGTCAGTCTTTTGCCTTAATGGCAAAATTCACACACTTAATGTGTGATGTTAGTTATAGGTTTTCTGTAGATGCCGTTTACCAGGTTGAGGAAATTCTCTTCCTATTTGTTCAGAGTTTCAGTCACGAATGGATGTAGGAGTTTGTCAGATAATTTTTCTGCATCTATTGCAATGATGACATGGTTTTTCTTATTCAGTTTGTAAATATGGTGAATTACATTGAGTTGTGAATATTGAACTATCCTTCGGTTTCAATGATAAGCCCCACTTGCTTATAAATTGCTATCATGTTTATATGTTCTTAGAGTTAATTTGCTAAAATTTTGTTTAGAATCTTTTTCATCCATGTTTATGAAAAATATTGGTCTGTAATTTCTTTTCTTATAATATCTTTATCTGGTTTTGTGTCAGTATGGTGCTTGCATCAAGGATTTAGTTGAGAAACATTTCTTTGGCTTTTTGGAAGCATTTGGTAGAATGTTTGATAGAAATCTCCAGTGAAAACATCTACCCCTGGAATTTTCTTTTTGAGACAATTTTTAACTAAAAATTCAAATTCTTGAAAAGTTATAGAAATATTCAGGTTGTACATCTCTTCTTCAGTGACTGTAGCAATCAGCTGTCATTATTGTAGCAGAAAAACCAACCGAAACAAACTTATGGAGGAAAATGTTTATTGGCAGCTCACAGAGGATTAATCCATAATGGTGGCAAAGCATAGTTGCAAGACAGGCATCTAGGCAGGCAGCCACGCCTATATCAGATAACCTCTTGGCATATCATAGCAGGAGGCAGAGAGAGCCCAAGAACCAGGGGTCTAGGTAAATCCTCCAAAGGCCCCCCTCCAGTGACTCATCTCCACAAACTAGATCCCACCTCCCAAAGTTTCTATAGCTTCCAAAGAAAGCCACCAGCTGGGACCAATTGTTAAAGCACATGACCTTTGGGGGACATTTTATATTCAAACCATGACAGTGACCTTTGGTAACATGTCTTTGAAAGAATTAACACATTTCATCTAAGTTGTTAAACTGAATGATATAAAGTTATTTATAATATTCCATTTTAACCCTTGTAATGCCTGCAAACACTGTAATGAAGTTCCCTCTTTTGTCCCTAATATTAACAATTTGCATATTTTCACATTTTTATTTTTGTTAGTCTTGATCTTCCCAAAGAACCAAGTTTTGGTCTCATTGATATTTTCTGTGGATATTCTGTTTTTAATATCATTGATTTCTGTTCTTTATTATTCTTTGCTTCTGTTTTGCTTTATTTTGCTCTCCTTTTTATAGTTTCTTAAGGTGTTAACCTGAGACTTTCCTCCATTTCTAATATAAGCATTTGGTAATATGAATTTTTCTGTAAATACTTCATTAGCTGAATCCTACCAATTTGATGTGCTGTGTTTTCATTTTCATTTAGTACAAAATAATTACTAATAACCTTTTGATTTTTTTCTACAACACATGGGCTATTTATGTTATCAGTATGCTAAAACTGGCTATAAATCTCATGCTGAGATTATATATAATGTTTATTCCCTTCATATATTTTTTGTGGTTTTATTGTTGTTCATTTTGTGTTTGTGTGCTCTCTGTTTTTCTACGTTGAGCATGTGTCACCTTTCTAATTAGAAAAAAATCAACTAATATAGCATTGCCTTTAAATAATTTTATACTTTAAAAAGACCTTCATTTAGTCCTCCAGTGTCTGCTTGTTGTTGTTGTTAGGTGCCATCAAGTCGAGTCCGGCTCAGCAACCATATGTACAGTAGAATGAAACACTTCTTGATTCTGTGCCAGGCACACTATCTTATTTATATTTAAGCCCACTGTTGCAGACACTGTGTCAATCCATCTGGTGGAGGGTTTTCCTTTTTTTGTTGACCTGACACTCTCCCAAACATGATGTCTTTCTCCAGGGATTGATCTCTCCTGACTACATACCCAAAATATGTAACAGTCTAGCCATTCCTGCTTCCAAGGAGCCCTCTGGTTGCACTTCTTCTAGGACAGATCTGTTCGTTGTTTTGGCAGTCCATGGTATATTCAATAGACATCTCCAGCACCACAATTCAAAAGCATCAATTCTTCTCCTGTCTCCCTTGTTCAGTGTCCAGCTTTCACAACCATATGATGCAGCTGAAAATACCATGGCATGAGTCAGACGCACCTTCATCTTCAATGTGACATTTTAGCTTTTCAATATTCTAAAGAGATCTTTTGCCACAGCTTTTCCTAGAGCAATGCGTCTTTTGATTTCTTGACTGCTACTTCCACGGGTATTGATTATAGAGCCAAGCAAAGCAAAATCTTGGACAACCTCAATCTTTTCTCCATTTATTGTGAAGTTGCATACTGACCCAATCGTAAGGATTTTGTTTTGTTGATGTTTAGTCGCAACCCATATTGAAGGCTGTGATCTTTGATCTTCATCAGTAAATGTTTTATATCTTCACTTTCAGCAAGCAGAGTTGTGTCATCTGCATAACACAGGTTGTTAATGAGTCTTCCTCCAATTCTGATGCTGCATTCTTCCTCATAAAGTCCAGCTTCTCAGATTATTTGCTCAGCATATAAATTGAAGAGATATGGTGAAAGTGTACAGCCCTGATGCACACCTTTCTCAACTTTAAACCAGGCTGTGTTTCCTTGTTCTATTCGAAAAACTGCCTCCTGGTTCATGTATAGATTCCTCATGAGTACAATTAGGTGCTCTGGTGTTCCCATTTTCCGAAGTGTTATCCATAATTTGTTATGATCCACACAGTCGAATGCCTTTGAATAGTCAATAGAACATAGATAGACATTTTTTTGATATTCTCTGCTTTCAGCTAATATCCACCTGACATCAGCAATGATGTCCCTGGTTCCCCTCCCTCTTCTGAATCTGGGTTGATTTTCTGGTAATTCCCTGTCTATATACTGTCACAGTCGCTTTTGACTGATCTTTAGTAAAATTTTGCTTGCGTGTGATATTAATGATATTAATGTCCAATAGTTGCCACATTCAATTGAATCCCCTTTTTTGGGAATAGGCACAAATATGGATCTCTTCCAGTCAGTTGGCCAGGTAGCTGTTTTCCAAATCTGTTTTCCAAATCTGTTGGCATAAACATGTTAACACCTCCAGTGCTGCATCTGTTTGTTTTGTCTGCTTGAGAAACATGTGTTTCACAGATGTTGAAAATCATGATTGGTAGAGTTTAAGTGACTTGCTAGATGTCACATAGGTATAGCTAATTGGGACTAGAACCCAGGTTTTCTGTTTCACAGTTTATAGTTCTGAAGAAGTTAGATATGAATATTTTAAAGTATATTGGAGTTTATTTTTGTGGATAGTTGGGAAGAGTCATAAAAGATATTTAAGGCAATAAGTGTTGTGAGGCATTTATCTCAGTGTAGTTTTAATTTGATTACTAGTGAGGTTGAACATCTTTTCACATTTATTTTCTGTTCCCAGAAATTGTCTTTTCCTGTTCTTAGACCATTTTCCTGTTGGGTTTGTTGGTCTTTACTTATTTATTTAAATGATTAAAAATGTTCCAGTACTAATATCTTATTTACTATTTGTTGAAAATACCTTCTTCCAGTTTCCTGATTACTTGTCTTTTCTTCAGTCTTTTGATTTTAAAAATCAAATAAATGTGTATTGGAATGAGGAAAAAAATAATGTGTTTGGTATAAGAAGAGTAATGATTTATTTTGACTTTGTATGGTGGGACAGGAGATAGAAGAGAGTAAGGTTAGAAGATTAACTACTTGGCTTGTAAATTCGACTTGCCAGTCAGTTAGTTGCTTACATTTGTCAGCTACAATGTGCTGGATCATGTGATGGATAGAGAGGAAAGAATAAATGTTGCCTACTTTTTGAGGCTCCTAGCTACAGAAATAAGACATGAAAATTAAGACAGGTTGCATGGTATGTGCTCAAGTGTACCATGGTACGTGATAAGCTGTGGCTTATAAAATTTTTATGCCAACAAAGAGAAGTGTGTGGTTTGAGTTAATTGGAAATTGTCCATGCAAGAAATCTGTAAGTTGTGTGGGAGCAGGAACTGTGTGCGAAAACTTTTGCTCATCATTTTATCCCTAGTACATAGCATAGTGCTTGACAAACAGTAAGTGCTCAAATATTTGTTTAGTGGTTGGATGATATTAATGTATGTGGACAAAGCCATTTATACAGACCTAACACAAATTCTATAGTCCATTGCTTCTACACTACCACTAAGCAGCTCTGAGAACGTTCTGATACATCCTCATTTCAGACATTAGCTTGTATTTACAAAGAAAGAGAGCACAACCTTTTCCATAAAAGGACACATGATATGCTGTCTTATTTTAAATTATAACAGAGCAGCAGTTAAGATTTGGGGCTTCATTATCAGGCAAACCTGGGTTTGAGTCCTCTTTCAGTTACTTACAGGTTATATGACTATTGATTTCCCTCATCTACAAAATAAGACTAATCATACTTACCTTATGAATTATGATTATCCAGTACGGAAAGTATGTAAAACACCAAACTAGTAACAAGGGTTCTATAAATACTTGTTACATGATCAAAAGATGATCAAAAGATTCAGTGAATGTTTAAATTTTTAAAAATTACTGTTGTTGTTGTTGTTGTTGTTGTTGTTAGGTGCCGTCGAGTCGGTATCCAAAAAATTACTGTAGTAAAAATTTATTATAGAACTGCTTCAGAAAGTGGCAATAGCAATGGGACAAGTGTATTCAAAGCTATAGGGGAGTATTTTGAGGGGGATTCATGGCAATGTGTTTTTTAATGTAATAATTTTTATTTAAACATTCACTATATTTTTTCTGGGCTGGGATTTGGCTCAGTGGGTAGAGCGCTGCGCTGCAGTCTCTGAGGTCCTGAGTTCAATTCCCAGCACCACAAAAATGGGAGAAGGGCCTGGCAATCCACTCCCAAGGCAATCCCGAAGCACTCAGCCATTGAAAACCCTCTGAGGGTCGCTATGAGTCAGATACCGACTCGACGGCACCTAACAACAACATATTTTTTCTATCATGGCTCACATTACTAAAATGAATGGAATCTGTAGCTGCTTTTGGATTTTGTGATTTGGTCTATATTTTCTCACAGATATATTCTCCATCTTCTTCCTTACAGATTCAGAGACATATTGTGTATTTCAAGACAAGAGGTACAGAGTGGGTGAGAGATGGCATCCTTACCTGGAACCTTATGGGTTGGTTTACTGCGTGAACTGCATTTGCTCTGAGGTATAATGCCTCATGGCATGTGACTTTTCAGTTTCTTCCTCAGCATGCAGAGGGGCTTTCAATGCTCAGATGGCCAGGGAGCATGGGTAATAAAAGCATAAAAGAAATGAAAAAGCAGATCACAAGGAAAATAAACACCTCCTGTGTTTTCATCTTTGTTGCTTTTTAGCTTGATTTTCTTGGGGTCTCTGAGTATTTGCTATGGACAGATACCTATGGTCTTTTACCTAATGACAGGAGAAGTCAGAGGAGCTTGATAGTAGGAAAAAGCACAATATAATATCTGAATTGTAAGATAAAATAGTTTTTGGAAGCGATTTTCAGGCCTGGCCTTTAGAGAGGAGATGAGGACAGTTTATATACTGGTTCATTGGGAGAATATGCTTTGTATTATCTCAGCCAGTAACGTTAATTAACCTGTTAACACCCAGCATCCTATTTATAGGACAGAAACACCACGTTTGACAGAAATGCCCATGACACTGTAGTTTTCATTAGACTAAACATAAAAGCAAGCAGCTAGCAGGAAATAAAGTTGAGATATAGCATGATAACATGGACACGATTCTGAAATAAATTCTAAGAAATAATAATCGATGAATTTGTTACTGTCTAATAAATAGGACACTGGGAATAAGTGAGTTAAGATTGAGGTTGTGAAACCTTAGCTGTACCTTGTGAGTATTAGAGTTCTCTTAGCTTAGATTTGGCTTCTGTCCAGTCACTCATTGAGGCTTTTGAACAGCTTAGATGCCATCTTTGCAGTAGACAAAGCATGTAGTTCATTTTTTTTCTATGGCCTTTACCCAAGACTATAACTGTAGTCTGTCTTTCTGAGTATGTTTCTATCGTCCTAATAGTGTATGGTTTCTCAACTTCTATACTATTGATATATGAGGACAGATCAGTTTTGTAGTGGGAGGATGTTGTGTGCATTGTGAGATATTTAGCACACTGTCTAACCTCTCCCCACTAGATGACAGTAGCACCAACCCCAGCTGTGACAACTAAAATGTCTCCAGACCCTTGATGTTGAACCACTGCATTAAACTAATTGGGAAATGAGGCCTTGTGCTAGGTTTTGAGAGTTGAGAATTCTTTTTTTTTTTCCTTTGCGGTGCTAGGGGTTGAGCCCAGGGCCTCCTGCTTGCATGCTTTGCAAGTGCTGGACCACTGAGCTGCACCCGCAGCCCATCTTTTTTACTCTTCTGAGACAGGGTCTTGCTAAATTACACAGACTGCCTCTGTTCTCAAACTTGTGATCCTTCTGCCTCTACCTCCAAAATCACTGGGATTACAGGTGTGCACCACTGTGCCTGGTGAGAATTGAGAATTCTGAACAAACAGAAAGAATTGTCAAGACCATCCTCTTCCTCGAGACCTTGTGTAAGGACTGCAACCCCTCCCTTATGCTCAGCTAGAGCAGGAACAGTCACTTGTAAGCCATTTGCCATTTGAACAGAATTTTGAGCTTTCAGAATTTTGAGCATGTGGAACCCTCACCTTCAGGTAATGTCAGGACGTATTAAGGGTCTATGAGTTTTAGAATTAAAACAGACCAAGTTTCTGAGCCTGCCTCTGCCACTTATGAGCTATGTTATTTTGGACAAGTTGTCCAACTTCCTTGAGATACCTTCAGCTTGCTCTTCTTTCAAATGAGATGATGATATTACCTATTTCACAGGATTGTAGTATGGATTAAGTTCAGTAATCCATTTAAATCACTTGAGACAGTGCTTGGTCATGGTAAACATTTAAGAAATATTAGCTGCTATTATTGTCACCATCATCATTATCATTATGGTTATCATTATTATTAGCCTATTAACTGTAGAATAGAAGTGTACAGCATTAAAGATGTATTTTAATCTCTGCCAGCAGGTATGATTTCTGATGTGCTTTGACAATCTTATCTCCAGATGATCCTACCAGGATCTGAGGGGTGTGATGTATATACAGGGCCTCTATGATGTTTTGAAATGTAACATTCCAAAATTTGTTCTAGAAATCACATGAGAAAAGAAAAAGTGTTTTCATGAGGTGACTCCAATTTGGATAAAAGAAGCCTGCATCTTTAAATGGCTAGGGCATGTATTAAATAGAACATCTGGGGACTGATTAACTGCCTGGTATGGCATTATTTTGTCAGATTCTTGGTCTAACACATTAGAGATAGACAGCTAACCCTTGGGGGCGAAAGCTTTGATGTCTGAAAGGCAGCGAAAATGTTAATATGATCCCAACAGTTCACGTACTACGTACCTTCTTTCTCTGTGCACTTTACCACCCTCTTCCCCAATAACAGCCTGACAGATACAAGTAGCCCTTGCTTCAAATGAATTATGGATGGGAAATGTAAATGTAAAATTTATTTTCTGAGCCTTCCTTTGTCTAACAATGGCTGAGAGCTGTCACAGCTAGGGATCTTGTAATTGTAAATCAGGCGGGGACCCAGTTGCCCCACCCTAGTGTACTAGCTAATCAGCTCAATTCCCAACTCTAGCTTGTTCTCAGAAAAATGCTGACTGAAAAGGGAAATGAGGAAAAGAGTCACTTAGCCTGCTGGACAAAGGCAGACTTATATAGAATCCAGGATTCATGTGGAAGGGATGCCTGTTTGTGCAGGGGTGGGTAGCGACTCATTACCCATTCCCTTCCATGGCATCAGGCAGGTGATTATAAAATCAGAGTAGGGTCTTAGAAAAGACAGGCAGCTAGATTTGGGAAAGGGGAGAAATGTCACAGAGCCAGGCTGAAGGAAGCCTGCAATAATTAATGGGAGGCTTTGAAAACTGGAGCAGTAGTGATCACAGCCTTAGAAAAATATGCCAATATGCTTTCAACCAACCCAGCGGAGGTGCTAGTGATGAGAAAAGGAAAAGAAAATGCTGATTGCGTTCAGCTTCTTGGGAATGTGTTATTCACTGTCTGGGTGAGTCCCTGCATGACTGTTCCCAAACTGGCATGATCCCAGTGACCATTGAAAACATTTATTCTTTTTTTTCGGTGTCTTCTCTCTTTCAGAATGGGAATGTGCTTTGCAGCCGAGTCAGATGTCCAAACCTTCATTGCCTCTCTCCTGTGCATATTCCTCATCTGTGCTGCCCTCGATGCCCAGGTAAACCAGTTTGGCTCTTTTTTTCCCAGCTGTTGTTCCCCTTCCTTCCTTTTCATTCAACCCAGCCTATCTCCCTAACTTCCCCAGATGGGAAATTTCCAGACAGCAATAACAATAGGACACTTTTAGGCAGCCAAACTGGCCCCTAAATAATGTTTATAGCCCACGCAGGACACTTTCTAGGCTCTAATAAGTTATGAGGTCCCTAGTAACAAGTTTTCATTGAGCTTTTAATAATTTGAATAGGAATGTCAATTGGAGGAAGGGAATTATGGCCATAAACAGCCTCTTTCTGCCATGGGCGGTGGGCACCAAGGGAGTTGAAGCATTGTGGCACGTGTCCCATGCAATTAGTGCAGAAATTGCATCCAAGCTCAGCTTTGAAATGATGAGGGGCTGTTCATAAATCAAAGGAACAGCCAGTGAGATTTATGACAATATAAAGCTGCCTGCCTGCTGAATAGTCACCTCCTTCAAACTGCACAGTTATTACGAACACGCCTTTAAGAGCAGCTCTAGGGGGAACCAGGCAGAGACGTTTTCACAAGGCTGTTAGGACGTCTATTTTCACAGTTTGTGGTTAGGGTATTTTTCTGAGGCAGGGGCTCCTTCAATGACACCTTGTTCCCATCTGACCAGGGCCTGGTTCCCACACCAAAGGCATGGAAACAAGGAATGACTCAGAGAATGCCTTTCAGCCCAGCGGCAGGCCTAGGGAAACCTATGTGACAGTTTTGGGATCTGCAGAGTGGAAGCCTTGTCATCCTGTAGGTTCATTCTATTTCCCTCTAGGATGGAGTTTCTTCAGCTGAGGATTCCGGAGTGGACTTTAGGGAGTCAGAGAACCCTTTCAAATTAATTCCATTTTTAGTATAACTATGGACAGATGTGGGCTGGGATTTAGCTCAGTGAGTAGAGCGCTGCGCTGCAGTCTCTGAGGCCACGAGTTCAATTCCCAGCACCGCAAAAATGGGAGAAGGGCCTGGCAATCCACTCCCAAGGCAATCCTGAAGTACTCAGCCATTGAAAACCCTATGAGGGTCCCTATGAGTTGGATACCGACTCGACGGCACCTAACAACAACAACAAATGGACAGATGTAAATTCCTTTAGAGAGGATCCATAGCTTTATTGAATTCCTGCTGGTATTTCTTTATAAGGTCTACTTTTCTGGATCAGTAAATATATTCTAATGAACACAGGCAATTCTTTCACAGACAGCAAAAGATCATGCCATATCACAGACTGATTGTTGTGAGTGTTGGTGAATGGAATGTGCTTCAAGACATAAGAGACTGATTTTGCATTTGACAAAACTTGAAAGTTGTTTTTGGAGTAAATTCCTACCTGAACCTTACTGTCTTTGTATATGTTTGTTTCTACTTAAACTGTATTATAAGGGTGTGGTGTGCAAGGGGCTCTGGTAAATGGGAGCAATGTTTCTGATAAAATGGCTATTCTATAGGGCTGTTTTTTCTAAACTGCCATATAGCCTATTGAATTGCTTTATATAATCTTTTCTTTCCAAGAAGTCTCCAAAAGTGACCTAATGCCATAGGAACTTATCTAAACTACTATATGAAATTGTTCTTCCCTGGAAAGGTTGAGCCATGACCCAGACACAGTGCATAGGCAAATAGTACCCAGTGTGGAGTTTGACTGGCACCTACCCTAGCTGCCTGGGAAGCAGATGGTGGGAAGCAAGCATTGAGAAAAATGAACAGAATAGCCTAGCAGTTATTTTAAGTGAAAAAGAATGTGTTAAAAGAACCAAGGTCATAAATCCCAGAAAGAAAATTGAAAGAAATATCATTATCTTTAAAACTTATAAAGCTTATTGTATGAAATACAGAAACAAAATTTTCTCTTTCTTTTCTTTCTTGCTCTTGCAGCTCACTTCTTTGTGAGTTTTTCTTGTTAACTATGCAAGGCCTTTCTGTAGGTAGTAGTGTTAAAGTTATCTAATCCTTATAAACAAAAGTGCCCTCATTCTTGAATAATTATTTGACTAGGTATAAAATTATAGCTGCATGTTCATTTTCCTCAGCAACACTTTGAAGACATTAGGAAGCGGTTTGGTGTATTCTTTTATTTGTAAGTAAGAAGTTTGCTATTTGATTGTAATTCTTTTGTAGTGTAGGTCTTTTGTTTTCTCCTTCTTCTAGCTTTTGAGATCTTCTCTTTTTTCGTTTTTTCGTTCGTCACACAGTGAGATGTGTGATTTGTTTCTCTAGCCTGTTTAGCATGATATTTTTCAGCCAAAGAAATTAAATAGCTCTTCTATTTTAATTATTTTTGTGAAAATTATCTTTTTCCTTCTATCTTTTTATCATTGTTAAAGTTGTCTTTGGTGTATGTTTTTGCATTTCATTTAATTTATCCTCTATGTCTTTTGTTTTGTGATAAGTGGGAATTAAACCCCGGGCCTCATATACACTTTGCAAGTACTCTACCACTGGGCTGCAACCCCAGCCCATTTTTTATTTTTAAAATTTTGAGTTAGGGTTTCCCTAAGTTATACAGGCTGTCTCTGGACTTGAACTCATGATCCTCCTGCCTCTGACTCCCAAGTCTCTGGGATTACAAGTGTGTACCACTTTGCCCAGCTCCTCCATGTCTTTTAATGCCTCCTTTATTTTTTCCATCTTAGGATATTCCCCATAATAATATTACTTCAATGCTTTATTCAATTCATAAATTCTTTTCATGCATACTATTCATACCATCTGTTGGATTTTGTTTGTTTTATCTTTAATAACTTTATTTTTCTCTAAGTTCTCAAATTATTTTATAAAAATATCTGCATGTAACTATTTTGCAATCCACTGTTATTATTTCTTCAGCTCTTATTACCATTTTTATTTCTTTAAAGTATTTGAAATTTATTTTAAGTGCACTTTAGATTGTTCAAATATCCATATTTTTTCAGATGTATATTCTGACCTCTTTTGGGTTTCCTGACAGCTTATTTCTGAATCTTTCTTGGTTTTCTGGGTTTTGTTTAAAAGCTCATTGTCCATGGGTATTTTGCCAGGCATGAGCCCATCCTTCTTTCTGGAACAGTTGTTCAGGTATTGTAGCACACTTAACTTTAAACAAGGTCATGTATTGGTGTCTCAGTGTAGGCTCCTTATATCTGGATGGTCTGTTTCTACCTGTTTTCTAATGCAATGCTTCTCCCTGATAATTGTCTTGAACTCAGACCTCAGCTATCATGCCTACTTTGGGCAATCAGTACATTTTAGGGAACATCTTTGTGTGGGCAGAACTATGTTAGCCGCTTTATACATGTGAGGAGTGTTACCTTGGTCCCCAGTTATGTTATTCAGCCTTCAATCACTGTGACAATATACCTGAGAAAGTCAAGTTAAAGGAAGAAAAGTTTATATGTCTCACAATTTCAGAGGTTTCAGTCCATGGTTGTTTGGACCTGTTGCCTTTGTGCCTGTGGTGAGGCAGTACAGCAGATTAAGAGATGTAGTGGAGTAAAATGCTTACTTCATGGCAGACAGGAAGTAAAGAGAGAAAAAGAGTAAATGCTAGAGTTCCAATATTCCCTTCAAGGACATGCCCCCAATGACCTAACTTCTTTCCACTAGGCCCCACCTTGGAAAGGTTCTACCATCTCTCAATAGTGCCACAAGCTTGCAACCAAACCTTCAACACATGGGCCTTTGGGGACATTTAAGATCCAAACCATAATGGAAGCTTCACACAGGAAGCCCTTGCAGGCTGTAGTTTCTCTTTAGCTGTCTACCCTAACCAGTCTGTACCTAGTCCCAGTTGTCAATGGACCATATACCTTTGGCACCCATTTATTATTGTACTTTCCTCTTATTCTTTTTCCCACAAAGAGTTTGATTTTGTGTCCATGATTTTTTCAACTTTAAAGATTTATTCATTTCTTTTTCTATTTTTACTTGTCATTGCTCTTCTTCGCTTGGAAAAGAGATTTTTCATGTGCTGTCTTTGCCATATTGAATCAGAGTGCAATCAGCAATACTTTCTTTCTATTGAGTATAATACTAACAATGGGTTAAAATGATAAGAGAATAGAATGGGGTTTGACAAAAGGAAGAACCCTACAGTAAACGACTAAGGAGGATTTTAATCTCTTTACTGAATATTTCTAGAAATAAAATGTACCCACCCATATGACTGCATTGGCATGGTCCTGATTTGAGACAAGGCAATGGATATGATGACTCTTCTATATTCTTTCTACCCCAGTGATTATTAGGCATGAAGAAACTCATGCCTTCAGGGGCACAGAAATATTTGGTCAAAGGCAAGAGCTCTGGTTTCTGTCTTAATCCAATAGAAGACACTGTGAAGGAAATGTCCTCATTTAAAAATAGAATATTTTAAGCCGAGAGAATGAACAAGCTAAATACCAAAAAGGGAAAACAAGTAAGTAATTTATCTAAGGTAGGGGTTTTACATATAGTCCTATAGTAGTATGGCACAGGATGGCATTCACCTAGGTCGTGATAAACTTGGTGGAAGGCTCCTACCTGCCATGCCTAGAGGTCCTTTTCCATTGGAAAAGACAGAGGAGCCATTTCTTCTCATTTCTAAATTCCTTACCCCTTAATTTTGCAAGGGTCTTGCCTCTATTTAAGGTTGTCTCCTTCAACTTCTGCTAAACCATGGCAGAGTATGCAGAATGCATTTCCAGGATTATTAGAGAGAAATCTATACTGATACCTATGAGCAGCAAATGGATTTTTTCATCAGCATTTGTCCAAATCTCCATGGCAAAGGTCAAGTCTTGTTCACATACCACAGAGCTCTATTGAGTCCAAAGGAGCTGGTGGTATAGGGAGGATAGATCATTCTTAATGGAATAGTCAAAACTGCATAGAAGTTGTGAGGATGATTTAATCCATCCTGGTCTCTAAGTAGGACTCTGTGTGCTTTGTAATTATTAGCAATTTGGAGAAATAAATTTCCCTGTGTTGTCTGGTGGGGAAATGAAGTAGTAAAAGGAGGAGGGGGAGAGAAACAATATAACATCTTTTTATATATATATATATATATATATATATATATATATATATATATATATATACAGGGCTGGGTTTGGCTCAGTTTGTAAAGTGCTGCTCTACACTCTCTGAGGACCCGGGTTCAATCTCTAGCACTGCAAAATGGGAGAAGGATGTGGTAGCCCACTCCAACACAATCATGAAACAGCCATTAAAAACCCTATGAAGGTCACTATGAGTCGAACCCCACTCGATGGCACCTAACAACAACAACAAATTATATATATAAAATATCACCAAAGGAAGGCTTTTATACTGACCAAGAGTCTAAATCATGATATTATCTAAGAGGTTTTTTATAGTTGTTCCACTGAGAATTCGCTATTAAGAATTAATAAATTTAGGTTCCCTTGGAGATATTCCAGCATTCCTGGGTTATTAAAGAGATGTTATAAAATTGCCAAAATAACTGATTTGATATGGTTACCAGAGACCTAATCCACACTGTTTTCCTTTTGGCTAAGTGTGAAAAAGTTAGGCTCTGTGATATGGTTTTATTAAGGATAGTGACAATGTGTTTCTTCCAAAAGAGGTACCCCTATCTCCAGTCTTTTAAATTCTAAGTAGATTTAAAAAATGATCTTTCTAGTGATGGACCATGTTCCAATAAGGAGAAGGATGGAAACCTTGTGTCATTTCTCTTTCAACAGTAGATTGGTTGTGAGCTTGCAAACACAGGCATTTCTGCCATAGTGCAATGTGTGCATTCCTAGATCCTTCACATTCTGAGAAACTGTATAGTGAAAAATAACATGGCTTTTAGGAAAAAACAAGACTGGCAAAACTACTCAAAACTTATCAAAGTTTGTAAGCAGAATACTAACAAAACTGTACTGATAAAATACTAGCACACTTTGAAAAGGCTTCGCATATTTTTAAGAAATAAAAGAATATTACAGAAAACAGACTTTACCTTTTAAAACGGTGATATTAGCTTGAAGGAAGTGGGTATAAGGAAGGATTGAGACTACTGAGTTATAGAGACAAGAGAAAAATGCACAAATATAACAGAGAATCATATAATAAGCACATGTCCAAACTGAGCCAAGAAGATGAATGTAGGTTAAATGGGAATTGGATGGAGTACTAGATCCCTTCATGGCTTGGTGATTTCAGTCGAGTTAATATACTTTCCATTCAGCTACTGTCACTTAGTACAAAATATTGATTTGCTGGGGAAAATCATGTATGAGTGAAGGCAATTTCTCTTTTATTCCAACCTTGTTCATTTATTTAACACACATATGAACAGCTTTACACTGTACAAATCCATACTATAGCAGATAGACTGCATAAGATGAGGTAGATATATGTTGTTTGACCCTTGACAATTCAGAGGACTGAAGGTCCACTGACCACCCTGACTCTGGTTTTTGGTCTGTCAACACTGACTTTGTACAATTTGTTCCCCTTTCCTCCCATCCTATACATTTATCTAAAAAGGAGGTCCAGATCTATGGCTACATCTGTGACTTCCTATATTACAGTAATCAAGGAGTGAGGCCTTTTTTATTCCTTCTAGTTTTTTAGGGCAAATGTTCAAGGGGGGATTTATTTATTTTTATTGTGTTAAAGTACACAAAATAAAATTTATCATTTGAAAGTGTGCAATTCAGTGGCATTAAGAACATTTTAAAATGTTGTGCAACCATTACCACTAATTTAGTTCCTGAAATTTTTTACTACCCCAAAAGGAAACTGTGCATATTACACAGTCATTTCTTATTCTCCTTTCCCACCAGCTCCTGGCAACAACTAATCTACTTTCTGTATCTGTATATTTGCCTCTTCTGGATTACACAGAAATGGGATCACACAGCAGATGATCTTTTGCTTCTGGCTCCTTTCACTTAGCATAATGCTTTCAAAGCTCTCATCTATGTTGCAGCATGTGCCAATCCTCCATTCTTTTTTATGACTGAATGATATTCCATTGTATGGTTATACCACTTTTGTTTATCCATTCATCAGTTAGTGGTCATTTTGGTTGTTTCCAACATTTGACTAATGTGAATAATGCTGCTGTGAACATTTGGGCACAAGTTTTTATGTGGCATATGTGTATAACTAGGAATGGAATTTCTGGGTTATGTGGTAATTCTATGTTCAACATATTAAAGAATCTCACAACAAGCACACACAAAACATTCCTCTTTTCTGGATCCAAAACTATCCAAAAGCCCAAAGATTCTGGAATTTGGGTCTCTGGATAGCAGACATTTTACTTTATTACTCTTATTATTATTAATTATTATTATTCTTATATTGATTGTTGAGGGTTGCCAAGGGCATGTCTACTGTTGATCACCAGACCCTCTGTATCTATACTGACTGCTCTCTCAGATCTCTTTAACCATCTTCCATATTTTGTTTCCATCATTTTTCTCATGTACTTGGTCCTTGGATACTTTGCAAAATATGAAGGGTCAGACCCTTTCCAGGAGAGTGGCACCCAACTTGCCTCCTGTTCAGTGAGGTCATCTTTGTTTCTGATTAAACCTGTGAATTGCTTTTTAAAAAAGAATGTGATATCCTGTTAACATACTAGAATTCCTATGTTATATAAGTACAAGGCTTTTGGAAAAACTGTGCCCTTCCTTCATGGTAGAGCAGAGCTCTTCAGTGGATATTAGCTAAAGCTAGCCCATCATACAGGTGACAAAAGTAGCACCTCATTGAAGGATACTGAGAGGTCCCCATTTGTCCTGAAAAAAAAAAAACTTCCATTTGCATCCCATGTTCAAGAAACCTCCACTATTATAATCACTTTTCTGGGTTTAGATTGTGTTTCCCAAAGTTTGCTCTAAGGAACATAATTTTATGGGATGGTAATAGGCTTTTCTAAGGAAAACATGTATATGGTCAAATAAGTTGGAGAATTTCTGAATTAGATAAATGGGTTACTTTCAATGAAGGACTTCCAGAGATTCTAATATATTAATACACATTATGAATATATTGGGGAAGTATATAGGATGCAGTATTTTGTAAACTTATTCAACCATAGGACTCATTTTGCTCTGTAGGGCACCGTGAAGGATCAGTGCTCTTTATCATATGTTTTAGGAAATGTTGGATTATGCCATTGAATCCGCAGGATTATTTATGTTATAGCAATAAGCTACTGGTACACACAATATCTTAGTTTAGAGGAGTTCTTTAAAATACCAGGTCATTTATACACAAGTCCCTAAACTAGTGCTGCTCAAACTTTAACATGCTTGAGGGTAACCTTGGGGAATTTGATAAAATGGTGACTCCCAGACCCTACACTAAAAATTCCAATTCAGTTGAGCTGCTGTAAGTATCATGCATTTAAAACAAGCACCTTATTAATTCTGATCACTTTAACTGGTGAATACACTAAAGAAATAGGGCCCAGAGGAGACTTTGAGAAAGGAGGCGAGGAGAACCCAGAGAGATGTTCTATGTAAGATCTTGGAATAGGGGGAGAGCCCTGTGCATCTGTACAGGGCTGTGGGCAACATGGCAGCATTGTTTCTCTGCTAATGAGGAGGACAGGCACCCTGGAAACATATTTTGCCTATGTGGCATTTCCCCAGGACCAACCCCTCAGTAGCATGTGCACAGTGGGCCATCTGGCCTGCCTCCCCTGCTTTCCCAGTGCTCCCACGCAAAGCTTTTCACTTCTGCCATCATAGACATTCAGAGCCCCTAGCTGTAATGTCCAGAAAGCAGGACCCTCCGTGGGGAGCTCCCCACACACACCGCACCCATTGTTCATTACTTGTTGTTGGCCAGGAATGAATGGCATTTCTCGGAATTAGCCCAGGAATTTCTGCTGATAAACAAATGCAACTCTCAAAGGGAAAAGCAATCAACATAGTTTGAAATAAAATCAGTGTTTTCAGCTTAGTCTGTTTTCAACTTAGTTGGAAATAAGAGTCATATCTAGGGTATTTTAAGGAAAGGATTAGTAAAATGTCCTTTAGTGGCTTTCATCCTAGTTGCAGGACTAACCCTTGAACCAGGGCCTGATTTCTACTTGAGCAGGCAGAGGAGGTGATTATTACCTTGATTTCCTATGACCCATGATTCCAAGACCTGTTGAGCCAGCAGATCAGCCTTGCTTGCCCTCACCTCCACTTCCCTGCCAAATTGCCTGACACCTGAAATTGTCATCATTACAGCTTCATCTTTTTCATGTAGGCTTTGACTCTACATGATTCATTCATCACTCTTTGAAAATGGTAACTTCACTTTTAGTAATCATTTTGACCTACTCTGAACATAGGGTCTAGAAAGCAGAATTTGATTGTAGAGAGAGGAGGTGGGTGATAAGGGGAAAGATCCTGAAGCCACTAACTGGGCTGTGTACCTGGAAGAGTTCCGGGAATGTGGCAGGGTTAAAGGAGGAACCTAGGGAGTCAGGCTCTCCCCTTCTCCACAGCATTGCAGAGCATGGAGCCCTTCCCTGACATTAATGTTAAGTTCTCTATTCGTGGCAGAGGATATAGTGGTTTCTAGGATGAGTTGCCAGCTCTCAAGTTTTTTATTCTGGGGTTGTTAATTTAAAACCAATATGTTCTCGAAGTAACCAAATATCCTTGCTATCTGTTGCCTAGAGCCAGAGGGTTTCACTTCAGGGTTTTGGATGCAAAGTAACTATAAACCAAAACATTTGCCAGATTATTTGCAGCCACTAAGATAAATAGCAGTCTTTATTAGAATGATTTTTTTCTGATTTTTGTGTTTAGATTTTTACACTGTCAGCTATTCCCTAAAAGCAATGTTAGGAACTGGCAGACTTAGGGTGTCATTTATTGAAATCTGTTCCAAAGTCTACCTCTCACAGGGCTCCATTTTTGGCTATCCAAGTAGTCTATTTTATAGATGTCTTGATGTGTTTGTTGTTTCTTGACTTTGCCACATACATGCTAAGAGCCAGAGAGTGGGAAGTGGTTTAGTAATATGTGTGTGGCTGCTTACAAAGTGTTTTTCAGTTTTACTTCAGAATTGAAGAGAGACTATGAAGTATACATACTGTGTCTTTTAAGAAAGGCTCTAAATCCAAGTTGCCTTCAGGAGGGGGAGGAAGAAAGTTGGTTGGATTTTATTTTAATTGAGGAGAAAGAGAGTAGAGATTACTTTAAATGTCAAGATGAGTCTCCCTGCAAACTCTATTTTCTTTCCTTTAACAAATTCATGTAGCTTTGACTTCTACACATTCAAAGATCTAAGACCAAATCAGAGTCCACACTCACCATTACACTGTTTGTATGATGTATTCACTTGTTTCTTTTTAGAGGGTCCCACTGTGTAGCCCAAGTTGGCCTCAAACTTACTGTTTAGCCCAGGTTGGCCTCAAACTCTTTATCCTTCTGCCTCAGATTTTGGAGTGCTGGGATCACAGGTGTGCACCACCATACTTGGTACATTTATTATTTTAATAAGAGAGAAATGAGGGTTGAGGAGGAGAGAGCAGGAAAATGTAGCTTTGTTTCTTCCTTGTTTTCTTCATATTTTTATTGACCTTCTTAACCTTCCTTTCTTCCTTCCTTCCTTCCTTCCTTCCATCCTTCCTTCTTTCTTTCCTTCCTTCTTATTTTTCTGTACTTTAAATTTTTTATTATTTTATCATGATAAAATATACATAACATAAAATTAACCATTGAAGACATTTTTGGTACAGTTCAATGGCATCAAGAATATTCATATTGTTATACAACCATCAACACCATCTATCTCCAGAACTGTTTTATCTTGCCAATCTGACACTCTGTACCCATTAAACATGAACTCCTCACTTTCCTCTCCCTCAGATTCTGACAACCACCAATCAATTTTCTATGAATTTGAATGTCTCCAGATATAGCATCCTGGCATCCAATCCCACCTGATCTCAAAAGCTAAGTAGGGTCAGCCTGGTTAGTCCTGGGATGGGAGATCATCTGAGAATACCAGATGCTGCAGGATAGGGATAAGGACCTGGCAATCCACTCCTGAAACAATCTGCCGTCGAAAACCCTATGAATAGCAGAGAAGCACTGACTATAGTGCCAGGCATGGTGCAGTGTTGGGTAATGTTTCCTTCTGTTGTACATAGGATCGCTATGAGTCAGACTCAACTTTATGGCACCTAACAACAACAACAACAACAACATGAATTTGAATACTCTAAGGACGTCATATAAGTGGAGTTATACAGTATTTGACTGTTTGTGACTGACTTATTTCATGTAGTATAGTCCTCAAGATTCATCCATGATGACATGCCTCTTTCTTTTTTAAATGGGGAAGAGAGGTATGAAGCAATTTGAAAAAAGTTTGTGACAGGGCCACAGGAGTGAAACAAGGAGACAACCAAGGGATCTTAGAGTAGGCTAGCAAATGTTGGTATTCAGTGCACGTTTTATAGGATGAGAAAGATTCCAGAGACCACAGTGTCTCTGACAATGACAGCCATGACAAACAGTAACTAGAATTAATGACTGCATGAAATGCTGAGTTTTGAAAGATGGACACATCCCTTATTAACATTTCCCAGGGAACTTCAATGAATGCCATCTATTAAGAGTTGAATACCAACAGCTTGTCATCTGCTTCTGGAGAAATCCATAGTGGTAAAAATATATCCCTGTTTCTCTTTATCTGAACAAGTACATTTCCAAAAGGGCCACCTCTGCCATTGCTTTGTGAGGGAAATCATGTCTGGAGCCATTTAATATGATTTTTTATAGAAAGATTATTAAGGGATTAGAGTATCAAACCTATGAGGCAATGCTGAAGGAAAACTGTAATTACTGAGGCTGGTGAAAGAAACACTGAGGGGACTTCAACAAGCTTCAGAAAGATAAACGACTTTCTCCTCCCATCTCCAGAAGTGGAGAATGGACAGAAATGAGAGCATAAGAAGGTTAGTCACAAGGAGGAACTTCCAGGCTTGAAGAAGGGAGCAGATGTCATTTAAAAGTCAATATATTACAGGTGAAGCTTAATGTTAAGTAAAAACAAGACATGTAAAACACACAAACACATGCAATACAATTCAATTAACATAAAATTCGAAATCAGCAAAACTGAGCCCTACTGTTTAGAGATGTACACAAATGTGATAAAACTACAATGCTAAGAAAGGAAATGTTTGTCATAATAGTCAAAACGCTGGTGACCTCCCATGGGGAGAGGGATGCTTCTGGGGTACTGGCAATGCACTCTCTGCATTGGCATGGAATTATCTGGGGCTTCACTATATATATATATGTGAAGGAGGAGGAGCTTTGGTACTGTGAGGAGCTTTGGTACATACACACACACACACACACACACACATATATAATCATGAATTAAACTGTATCTTCAATATGCATATTACATTTCCTAGGATAACATTTTCATTATATTATATTGTCATTTATTTGAGATGGTATGATTGGAGGTAAAGATGATCAGAAGAACTTGAAAGGATGGAACTAAGCATTGTTGTTATTATTATTGTTAGGTGCCATCAAGTCAGATCTGACTCATAGCGACTGTATGTATAACAGATGAAACAGTACCCGACACTGTGCCTTGCCCAGCACTCTTGTCAGTGCTTCTCTGTTATTCATAGGGTTTTCAATGGTTGGTTGATTCCAGAGTGGGCTTCCAGGTCCTTCTCCCATTTTTTGTCGTGCCGGGGATCTAACCCAGGGCCTCAAAGAGTGCAAAGCAGCACTCTACCAAACGAGCTAAACCCTAGACTCAGAAACAAGCATGTTGTTGTTGTTAGGTGCCGTCGAGTCGGTATCCGACTCATAGCGACCCTCATAGGGTTTTCAATGGCTGACCATTTCAGGATTGCCTTGGGAGTGGATTGCCAGGCCCTTCTCCCATTTTTGTGGTGCTGGGAATTGAACTCAGGACCTCAGAGACTGCAGCCCAGCACTCTACCAACTGAGCTAAATCCCAGCCCATAGAAACAAGCAAAGGATCCTGTATATGCATATGGCTGGGAGGGGCTGTTGTTTTTGTCTAATAGTTTGCATTGCTTTTGTCTTCCAGGTGTTTGGTTTCCTCTCTCTCTCTCTCTCTCTCTCTCTCTCTCTCTCTCTCTGTCTGTCTCTCTCTCTCTCTCTCCCTTCTTCCCTCTCTCCCTCTCTGTGTGTGTACAAAGCAGTGCAGCACCAAAGTGTACAGGAGGGTGTGACTTCTTTCCCCCCGGAATTAGTCAGAAGATATGTGGGATATTTGGGACTCTGATTTCCCAGCTGCATAGGGTACAATATGTTGGCATGTGGGTGAAGCTGTCTGGATCTAGGCTTACATCACTGACCAGGGGGCCAGTTGACTTCCAGGAAGTCCTGCTGATCAGGACCACATGTAGGAAGGAGGAGGAGCTTTGGTACTGTGAGGATCGTGCTCTCCCCTGGGTAAGGCTAGATTGTGCTATCATACAAGATGTGGATCCTGAAAAATGATGGGATCTAGCCCTGTTCTACCCCTCCCCCACCTCACTGTGGGACTTTCACAGAGCTGATTAGCCTCTTTGTGCCTGTTTTCTCAACCTGCAAAATGAGTGATAAATCTTACCTTCTCTTAAGGTGTGTGTTGACAACAATGAGAGAGTTGATGCGGGAAATTGCTTTGAAAAGTGTAAGTAGGTCTGTATAAGCAAGACAGTGAAGCCAGTCCCCCTGGAGCACACCTGTAATCTCAGCCACTCAAGAGACTAAGGCAGGATTGTAAATTCGAGGCCAGAGGCAACCTGTGCAACTTAGTGAGATTCTGTCTCAAAATGAAAAATAAAAAAAGGAGCTAGAGGTATGGCTCAGTGGTGGAGTGCTTGCCTAGCATGCATAAGGCCCTGGGTTCAGTCCCAAACATCACACACACACACACACACACACACACACACACACACACACACGTAGCAAGACAATATTCCATGGTAGGAAGAAAGACTTTAAATCCTAGGTCCCCAGATTCCATCTGGGTGTATCTGCAATATGGCAAAGCTGGGCCCTTGGCATATTGGTACTTATTCCCACAGATCCCAAAAATAACAGTCCCATACCTGGGCACTGATTGTATGCGTCTAGCTCCAGGAAGAAGAACCGAGCACTAAGGAGCACTAAGGAGGGGTCTCAAGGAAACAGGTGACAGGTTTAACGACTGTCAGGCATCACCTCTGCCTTGCCTTCCCATTTTCTTCTGGTTAGATTCTTGCAGGTGTCCTGCGTGAGTGTGCTGCACGTAACGCTGACTTTTTAAAGCTGAGCCACGCCTTAGCAGAACCATGGAGTGATGCTGAAAATAAACCCAGATATGAGGCAAAAGTCCCTGGACTGCCTTGAAAACTTGAAGAGGATTTTTAAAATTTTGGCTAGGCCTGACTCCTCCCCCTTCCTAAATCATAACAGTGAGCAGGATTCTCTAGTCTGTTCTCCTGTATGCCGATTATGCTGCCATTGTTCCTGCTCACTGACAGGACTGCTCTGTTCCCTCCTTTCTTGCTAATTCATGCTTTTCAAGGAGCACAGCATGATTCTACTGTAGGGAGACTTTTGGACCACCTAGGTTAGGGAAAAGAGCTATTGCTGTGCTGCTTGCAAACCAAGGAGGATACACACACACACACACACACACACTTACTTCTCCCAGGGCTTTCGAACTTTTTTGGTTGTCAGAGTGATATGATAGGGAATGTCATCAACATTTAGTGAGCAGTAACTAGGGATGCTAAATGTCCTACAATGAGTCTGAACACAATGCAGTGAAGAAGATTCCAGTGGTAACCCTGGTGAGAAACACTGAACTTGACAGCAGCTTTATCCAGAAAAGCCCGGGCAAGGGAGTCTCCTTCCAACCAGAATTCAGTGGTGTGTGTCCATTCATTCATTTGCCTACTCACTCATTCACTTCACAAACGTTTGCAGAGTGCAAGCTTTGGACCATGTCCCAGGGATGTTTGAGAGTCCCTGCCTCAAGGAGCTCACAGTTTACTGGGGGCAACAGTCATCACGAGATCATTAAAACAGAATGTGATGAGTACTCTAGTAGAGATGTGGACACGGCCTGCACAGACAGAGAGAGGAGAGAGACAATCTACAAGATCCAGAAGCCAGGCAAAGCCTCAGAGAGGAGTTGACATTTGAGCTGGGTTCTGACAGATGAATGGGCCTTTGCCAGATGGAGAAGGAGGAGGTGGGGAGGGTACATGCAAAGGCATGTATGTGACGTGTGACTGCAGTTGAGTGTGGTCTGTGCAGGAAGGGGGAGGCTGGAAAGGTCAAGCTGGTGGAAGCCCAGTCTCAGAGAACCTTGCGTATCATATAATTGGACATTATTTTGTAGCACCAGCCCACTGCAAAAGTAGGGAGTACTTGAAGCTTGGCTTCAGTGCTCCCAGGTGTTTTCTTGCATGACCTTTACTCTCTCGAACTCTCTCCCATCCTCACCACTCTCCAGCCACTCAGCTCGCACATTGTCACTAGCACCTGGTGAGAATGAGGCTGAGTTACTCTTTCCAGATGATTTTGCTATTTATTACCAGGAAGGTCAAAGCTGAACCTACAGGAAATCACTAAGAATAGAATTCCATATGTCAGTGAAAGAGACTTTGGAGAGGAGACTTTGAGGAACCAAGCACTAAGGAGATGAGGCAGAGAGGCTTCTTTCATTTTACATGTATTTGATATGAGTGTGAGTCGACATGTACAGGTGTGTGAGGATGCATGTGTGTGTGAAGAGAGAGAGAGAGAGAGAGAGAGATGACAGAGAGAGAGAAGGACAGAGAGAGAATTAATAAAGTGGGGCCATAATAGTTCCTACCTCAAAAGACTGTTTTGTTGTCATTAGCTGCTATGGAGTCATATCTGACTCATAGCGACCCCCATAGAGTTTTCAATGGCTGATTGTTTTGGGATTGCCATGGGAGTACATTACCACGTCCTTCTCCCATTTTTCCAGTGCTAGGAATAGAACCTGGAACCTCAGAGACTACAGAGTGGTGCTCTACTAACTGAGCTAAATCCCAGACCAATGTAAGGGGCTTAGCACTGTGCCTGGCTATCTAAATAAACATAAGCTATTGCTTTTATTATTTCAGGATGAAGGGCCAGAGTTTAGTGTGGACAAGTGAGAACATGCTTGGTCAGAATGGAGATGAAGATTTTATGCTAACAATTAGAAGCCATGCCTGACTAGTTTCAAATATGTGCTTAGGCCCACATCATAATGTTGGGACAGCATAATTTTTCAGCGTGTTGACTTAACAGAATGCAGATTATTTTATGGATCCATAAGCATTATTTTGTGTATACTGGGATACTTTGTTTCTAGTCTGGAACACTGGCAGGTGGAAAGCTGTAGCTTTACAAAATATCTACCTCTGGGTATGGTGGGACACACCTGTAATCTCAGCACTCCAGAAACTGAGCAGGAGGATTGTGAGTTCAAGGCTAGTCTATGCTACATAGCAAATTTAAGTTCTACCTGAGCTATGTAGCAAGACCGTATCTCAGAAAAACCAAGGGATGGGAATGTAGCTCATCGGTAAAGTGCTTGCCTAACATGCACAAGGCCCTGGGTTCCATCCCCAGCACCACAAAACAAAACAACAACAACAAAAAAAGTGTGGATCTGCCTTGAGACCCAGGTCTGTCCTTGTGTATGGGAACACAAAATAGAAGAACCACAGCACTGGGGCCAGAGCCAGGGAGATGCATTAGAAAGAAATTAACTTGGGAGGAGCTGGATTAAGGAACTGGAGAAGGAAGGAAAGAACAAAAGTGGAGGCAAAAAAAAAAAAAGAAAGAAAAGAAAAAACTGAGGACAGGATACATAAGATCATCCAGCTGCCCCCAAACTGAACTTACAATGTTTTCTGTGTTCTCTTTGGAAGAGGGGTTGGCTTGTCCAGCATTCAATGGAAACTTGTTGATTGACATGAGTCGGGCACAAGTTCAGTGTGAGAGTGCCTTCAACTATTTATTGGATTTTTAAAAATTGCATCCTTTGCAGTAAGACTGTTTAGCTTCTACTGGCGCCCTGGGGCAGTAAGTTTAGATTGTTAAAATAGCAGCCATTAACACTGTGTTATGACAGTGTCCTCCCTGCCCCAATTTAGAGGGGCAAACAAAAGCTAAATTCTCCACCCTCCACCAGAAGAAACAGAGACTCCGCCTCTGACTCAGAGGCACATTTGCCTGGCCCTAACCCTGAAAGCTTCTGAATGTGGCCACCCCCACCCCACGCCCCACACATGTGACTCTCATGGCCATTCTCTAATAAGAGTAGGAGTACTCTGACACACACTCTCACATTCACACCCACACCCAGCCCACAAGCTAGAGGTACCCTGGGGAGCCCTTGTGCTTGTCTTGCTGTTCTTTTGTTTTACTTTCCTTTATTTGCTTTGTTTTGATTTGAAATCAGTCTTCAGGATGACATTGGATATTTTTTTGTGTGTTATTAATAGTGCTGTGGAGGGAGCATGTGAGGGCTTTCTTCTCAGTCCTTGCCATGCTTGTTTCTGCAAACTACTAAGTGTAGTGCTGACCTTCATTGATTAGTCAAAGTGGTCTTTGTGGGACTTTGCATACAATACCTCTTGAGCAAATAGCCCAGGGAGCTCTAAAAGATGTATGAATTCCAGGATTATCCAGATTATTTATTGATCTGCTTAAAAGGGAGTTTATCCTGAGAGGACTAAATGGCTATGACTTTTGGAAGGCCCTGGGGAAAGATCAAAGGAACAAAGACAATGGGGAAAGTGTGTTGCTGCTTAGCTCCCTGAGCAAGGCAATAATCTCAGCCAGACTACAGAGTCCACCACTGTCTCAGAGGATTGACAGTGGTCACAACTGAACCACCACCAGGAGCCCAGGCGTAGGAGGCATGGAGGGCAAGTTCTGTGTTCTCTGGATATCTCTGGTGTGTGTTGTCTTTACCAACACTGTCCTATAGAACTTTATGCAATGAGGAAAACATTTTTTCTCTGTACTCTCCATTACAGTAGCCACTAGCACATGTGACTGTTGGACACTTCAAATGTAACTATTATGAGACTGAGGAACTTCACTGTAAATTGTTTTTAATGGTAATTAGTTTGAATGTGAATTGAAGCATGTGGCTAGTAGCTATGAATGGCACATTCATTGTATACTTTTGTACTGGGTTAAACTTACTGTTGAGGTTAATTTCATATATTTTTTCCATTTTGAAAATTAGCAAATAATTTTACAACAACAATTTTACAATATTGTACAACCGTCTGTCTTTTTGTTTAATGTCTTGCAGCTAGATCATAAAATTCTCAGTGGCAGAAATCATATATTCTACAATCACATAAAATTATAACTTGAAGAGATATTTTGTCTAGCCCTCTCTCCCCACATTTGACAAACATGGAAACTGAGAAAGACTCTGTAACATACTGGAAGCAATAGTGATCCTTAGTAGCATTTGTCAAGCCTGGAACCCAATTCTCCCTGCCTCTTGGATTATGAATCAATCACATTTCCCTTGCAGACAAGGTTTAAACGAGTAAATACTCTCTTCTTGTCCACTCTCTTCACTGCTTATAATTGAGATTCAGCCTTTGACATTTGGAGATAATTTGGAACCCAATTCTATATTTATCTCCTCATGTGCCAAGGCACAACGTAAGCTCTGGACAAATGTTTGTGGAGTGAATTAATTCTCTAAGGCCATCCTGAGGGCTATTATCTTTTATGTTATGTTTTTCAAGCAACTGTTGCTGCTTCAGTGCCTTTGAGTCAGCCTAAGCTCATGTTGTCTCATCCCAGGGAGACGTGCTCTATGCATGTGGCCGTGACCTGTGGAGGTGTTCAGGTATAGATCAGAGAATACTGGGGAGCTATCTGGCAGTTGATAAAAAGGTTGTAGCACTTTGGCTTCTGGGATTGTCTGCATTCTGACTTTAACCAGAGAAATCAGATAACTCACTCCCTTATCCACCTTTCCACAATAACCTAGAACTAGAGGTGCCCCAGTCAGGACTTGGTAGCAATATCCTTCTGGCCACCTTAGAAACTGAGAGAAAGCACCAGTCCAAACAACCTCAGAATGAAATGCTAAAAAGGAGGACAATTCTCTCTTTTTTCCCATAGCACACTTTTGCTCCCAACGCAGAGCCAACCAACAGTAACTCAGCAAAATTTGAATCGAAGCAAAACCTGTTAACAGCCACCAAAGGTTGAATTTCAGCCAGGCAGCTGGCTCCTCCTGGCAGCCCTGCCAAGAGCCAGGCCACAGCAAAGAGGCAAATAGCCTGTGTCCCATCTGCAATGGAATGGCCAGCTTGTTTGCTGGTACCACCTAATGAAGGAGTGATCTGGTCCTGAGATAGAAGGCTTCCAGGGACCCACCCAGTTCTAAAAATCTGAAGCCCAAGTATAGTCATTGGATGCCAAGGACACTGGAGAAAGTCTTTGGAGCATGTAGAACACCAAGCCAATTGGAGTGCCTGCTAAAGCAGCCCAGGATTCCTAGCATTCCAGCCACGCCATATACACCCCCATCCCCGGAGGGCAGCCAGTGGCCGCAGCAAAGGCCACATCCAGCAGGCCAAGACCCTCATTAGACCCTCCGAGAGCCCACTTCTTCACTTAGGACCTGTCTACTTGCTCTGTGCTGAGTTCAGGGAGGTGGACAAACTGGAACGCCCAGTTTAGCCTCAGAATCTGACTTGCCATGGACTCTCCAGGCAGTGAATCATTTTGAGCAAGCATTTAAGCAACTTTCCACTGAGTCATCCTGAGGACTGTCAGGTTCACTAATCCTGACATACACTGTGTATATCCTTTATTCGGATCAGATCCTGTCCCCATCCTGATATTGAGGAAGAGGGAGGAGCAACAGAACTTTAATGATGTGCTTGTTGGAAGTTATTTGTATTAGGATTTCCTTTGCCTCTGTCTCCAAAAGGCCTGAAGCACAAAGAAAAATCGTGCCGCTACCAACTGATGATCTGTGTGTACTTTTGGCTACATTGCTACCAGGAGTATGTACTCTTTACTCTGAGTGGTACTGCATGTTCAATTTCTTTTCCAGATCCTACATGGATCTGTTTTCATTTGGCTCCTTCTAGACCAAGGGCTGGCAATTTTTTTTCTGTAAAGATCCAGATAGTAAATATTTTAGCATTTACAGGCAACTCTTGCAACAACTCTTCCACTGTATCATGAAAGCAATCATAGACAATATATAAATGAATGGGTATGGCTACCTTTCAATAATACTTTATTTACAAAAACAAGTTACAGGGCAGATTTGGTTCACATTCCTGTTCTAGATAGTTTCTAAAGTGCCCGTGAGGACCATTTGAGGGATGGGACCTCTGTTGGGGAGAAGATAGAAAAATTGTGGGAATTTTCCATCACATTTTGAGTATCAAAGTCCCTTTTTCATCAAGTATACGATACCCTATGATGATTTGAATTGGCTAAATTATGATGCATTAACAACCTACAATACTCAGGATTTGAGACAATAAAAGTTTATTCCTTGCTTACATGACATGTCCATCTCAGGTTGACATGTCCTTCACACCCACAGACCCCAGCTGATAGAGCCTCATCATCTGGAATTTAGTTCCAGTGGTATGGGAGGGAGGCATAGCAAATGGTGCCCTGATTCTTAAAAACTTTTGCCCAAAAGTGACTTAGATTATTTCAACTCATATGTTATTGGTGAAAACCACTCACATGGTCATGACATGGCATCTATGAGACAGAGAAATGCAATGCTGGACAGGGAATATTGATGAACAGCCCTAACAAACACACACTCCAAGTATTACTCCCTTTGTTTCTTCTTCATGTCCTTCCTTGCTTAACCTTTAGATTATCTAATTGTCTTCTTTGCCTCTCCCTGCCTGGCTTTCCTCAGCCACGCTGGTAACTGACATTGACACCTGGGAATGTAGCTCAGGGACTAAAGCATTGGGACACTACACATTCCTTAAAATGCTGTAGACCAGCCATGAATGTAAAGTCAGGTCCTGCATGCCTTCAGATCCAAGGATTGATTGTCATTGGGCAGCAAGTCTGAGAACAATTGGATCTCCCATGTCTCTGGTTTTGATTTCACTTTGGTTTACTTTAAATAGGAGTTGGAATCAGAGAGAGAATTCTAAACACATTGACTCTAGGCAGTTCCTGTCCTTACTACTATGGAGGGCAATTGTCAAGATGGAAGACAGATATGGAAAGTGAAAGAAAATATAGGTGATAGCAAGACAATGTTATGAACTGAAGTGAAATTTATGGCCTATGATTTTGAAGGAGGGAATATATTAAGAAAGAGAAAATAGTAAGGATAATCTAATTGCTCTAACAATGCCAAAATCTCTGTGGCTAAACAAGAGGGTAGGGATAGGGTCTGTGTACAGCAAGGGTTCTGCTCCATGCAGTCATTCAGGGACCCATCTCCTTTTCACTTAAGTGGCCTCAATTTCCTCTAGGGCCTCAGAATCATCTACTGTAGCAGTCCTCAACCTTTTTGGCACAAGGGAAGAGATTCACTGAAGGTAGTTTTTCCTCGGACCAGAGGCAGAGCATAAGTGGTAATGTGACCAGTGAGGAGTGGCTGTGAATATAGATGATTTTCACTTGTTCTCATATCATCTGCAGCATGAGAGTTAGGGACCCTTGCTCTACTTCATCTTCTTCATGTGGTCCTCGGCTTGGGGAAAACAAAGAGAAGCATTTCAGAAGCAGAGCATTTTACAGTCAGGCTGCTGATGCATGTCTATCATTCCTCACCAGATGGCCTCACCTAACTTCAGAGGAAGCTATGAAATGAAGTGTAGCTGGTTCTCCAGATAGGTTTGGTGAGCACATAGCATTACATGTACTACTGTACATTGTCTGAAATGGGTAATTCTTTGCAGGAAGAGTTCAAACTGGCTGAATCTTAGACTGAAGTCTTCACCAGTACACTCTCAGTATTGAAATAGTTGTCACTCAGAGAGCATTATAGGCCTTCATGAAGTAAGGGAGTACCCCTGCCTTTGGAAGCTTTATGTTACAAAGAGATAAGACAAATGCAGTTCCCCTGTACCTCACAATTTTTGTACTTCACCTGGTCTCTGGACCTGGATGTAAGGACACTGACATTCTCACTAGCACAGAGGCTTGGGAGGTGAGGCCTAGGAGCAGGCACATGATGGTGACATTTAGTTAAATGATGTTCAGTGACCCTGGGCAACTTGTTCTGACTCCTAAACCATTCACAAATCACTTTTAGAAGGTAAAAGGAATCCATTAAAATGGGAACTATATATCTAACCTCTCCCTGCCAGGGCATTCAGAGACCTTTAATGCTTACACACAATTACATTAACCCTATTGGTTGATACTATTTTGTAGTTACTATTTGGTTCAGGTTTTTTCTATTTATATTTAAATTACTTCATGGTATGTACTAATTGTTGCAGAAAGGAAAAAATGTAGATGTGGTTTCTTCTTGTTGAATTTAATTCTAGGTTTGAAGACTGGCATTTGTGAAAAAGATTTTTCTGTGTGTAGTGTGACTTATTGAGAAGTTGGTTTTACATGGCATAGTTTCAGAGAGGAATTATAGGTCAAAGAAAAACTTAAAGCTCAAGGGGAGGACATCATTCCTTCAAGGGCACCTGGAGCTTTGGTGTTTAACATAAAGCTATTAAAATGGAGAAAGTTCTTTCAGATTCCCTTTCTCCCTACCTGTGTTTTGACTATTTAGGGATTAGATCATTTGTATCTATTATTTCCTCTAGTCTAGGGCTTTTCAACCACTTCGTTGGGGGAGGGCAGTCCTTTGCATTGTAGGATATTTATCAGTTTCCTTGGCCTCTATCCACCAGATGCCAGTAACACCCTCCTCTTCTCGTGACAACCAAAAATATCTTCAGACATTGCCAAATATCCCCTGTGGGAAATACTGCCCCCAGCTGAGAGGCATTGCTTAAGTCCTAAAGTACTTTTAGTATTTTTGATAGATACTCTCACTTCTCCCTGATCCTGGTCCATATTTTTATGCATTTTGCCATTTCTTGTAGAGATGGGAGGTAGATACAAAGCTTATAGGTGGCAGAGAGCTCAGTTCTAAGACTGCCTGCATTTATACCTCCCTGGGGTATAGAGCGAGGCAGTATGGCACAAATGCTGCATATGAATGTCCAGAACTGGGAGCAAAAAGGTTTCTGAATACTAATTTACCCTTGAGAAGCTAACCCTTTTCTAGGACATTATTGAAAATTCTGAATAAGATGAGCTCTAACACCAGAAGCCCTCCAGCAACACTTCTGAAACTTGAACATACATATGAATCACTGGGCGTCTTAGAGAAGTGCAGACAATGATTCAGTAGGTCTGGAGGGGCATGTGAGGTTCATCATTTCAAAGTAGCTCCCAGATGACACTAATGGTGCTGGTCTCCAAACCACACTTTTGAGGATAGGGTTGGTTAGTAGTCTCTAAGCTAAGAAGAAGACCTGGCCATCCAGATCCCATTTTCAGGTTCTGCAAAGGAAATTGTTCTGGTCCAAGACTATTCCTTTGGCCCATTAACTAGTAAGGCAATATACAGTTCTTTTACATTCCTTCTTGCCACCACTCTAAACAAAGTAGAACCCAAGTTGATAGTTCTCTTTTCCCTCCTTTCTCCCCAAACATTTAAGGCTAAAATGAAAATAGGTAGACAATTTTCCCCTTCAGTCAGTATCCTGTATTTTTTTAGACCCTCTCTACATTTGTGTGTGAAAGAGAGTTATTTCCTTCTCAGAGGAAACAGTGATAAGAACTTAGAAAAAGCCATTGATGTATCAGAAAATAGTCTAGATAGCTGACTGTTTTAGCTATTTCATTGTGCTATATACAGGGTTGCTATGTGTCAGACTCTCAACTTGATGGCACCTAACAACAGCATACTTTCAGGTAATACAACTTCCATCTCTACAGCAATATAATGTAACTTCCCTTTGGGGTCACAGACTTTGATTACAATTCTGGCTTGACCACTTCTTTTTTGTTTTGTTTTGTTTTTGTTTTGTTTGTTTTTGCAGTGCTGGGGATTGAACCCAGGGCCTTGCACATGCTAGGCAAGCTCTCTACCACTGAGCCACATCCTCAGGCTGGTTTGACCACTCCACTTCTTTAGTTTCCACATCTGTAACAGGAGATAACAGCAATACCTACCTTAGAGGGTAACTGTAGGGAGAAAAGAGCTACTGAATATGAACTTGAAGTCCTGAGTACAGAGCATGCTCAGGATAAGTGCAAGTCTGCAAATATTAATTAATATTATTGGGGTGATTACTGTACTTATTGTAACTGTGACCCTCAAACTCTTCTCTGTGTCTATACTAATTGCATGTATTGCATTCCCATCAGTGACATCTTTCATTATGTGAAGTGATTTCTCAATCAAGGGTGAGGTGATGTGTGCAGTTTAAAACCACTCCCACCAGAGAGTCTGCTCTGCTTGCTCTTCTTTTGAGCATTACTCTTGTAAAACAATTGAACCTCATTGCTTTTCCACCCTTTGTAAATCCAAAGATTGTAATATGCCTTGCTTATCTCTGACCCCTATAATCTCTGTTCCTTCTAATACCTTTATGTTAATATGGGAATCTGGGTAATCAGTAGCATCTGGCTACCAAAACAAGAGTGCCAGTTTCAAAATGAAAATTTTCATTAATCTTTGGCATTATTTACCCTCGACACGTCTACTTCCCAAGGAATAGTTACCATCACATGATAATCAATGGTGGAGTCCTTCTGAATCTAGATTCCCTAGCAACTTTCTTTTCCTTTCTCTCTATTATATGTTGTTGTTTGGTGCCATCGAGTCAGTGTCTGACTCATAGCGACCCTATATACAACAGGTGAAACACTATTGTCAGTGCTTCTCTGCTATTCATAGGGTTTTCAATGGCAGATTGATTTTTGGGAGTGAGTTGCCGGGTCCTTCTCCCAAGCCTACAGCACATGGTATTCCCAGGTGGTCTCCCATCCAAATACTAACCAGGCCTGACCCTACTTAGCTTCTAAGATCTGATGGGATTGGATGCCACAGTGGTACAGCTGCAGGCCTCTATTATATATGGTTGCCTAAATTATTCTCCTTCCAGCAGGGACTTTGGCTTTGGTTCTTAAGGGATTTCCTAGGAAGAGAAACATGACACTTTTGTCTTTTCCTCTAGTGGTTGTGTGACATGGCAGATGAGCCCCTCCTTTGGCCTCCAGGAAGAGAGAGATTGCATTTTTCTAACAGTGTTCCCCTGCTCCAACAGCCTGGAACCTGAGCCTTAGTCTGCCACCTCTTCCCTTGCAATCTCTGCCAATGGCCTCCAGGGACCACTTTCTTTTTGAAGCCTGATGTTAACACTTTTCCAAACAAAATGCATGTTTGGAGATAAGTTTTCTCCAGTAATCCTCAAGTACTGAATGCATCTTTTCTTCCTTTAGTATGTAATGTGATAGCAACAGGCTCTTTCAATCATCTTCTGACAGGTAGGTCTTGCTTCCAACTTTATCATACCTTTGGAATACTCTTTCAAAAATGCAAAATCTCATCAGATCACTTCACTGCTTAAATCCCTTCACTGCTTCTCATCATATACAGGAAAAATGCAAACACCTAGGCCTGACTTTTCTGTATCTCCAGGTGCCTGATGTCATCGGGCTGTTGTAGCAAGTCCCAGACTGTGTGGTTCCAGTTATTAGCACTTGACAGTATTTCACAGAGCACTTCTTCTCTTCATTGTATAGGGCTTGCAAAAGAAAGAGAGAAAGAGGGGGGAGGGGGAGGGGAGGGAAGGGAGGGAAGGAGAGGGAAGGGAAGGGGAGGGGAAAGGGAAGGGAAGGGAAGGATACAGGAGATGCTATGTAGCTACCTAGAATTAGCAGAAACTTGAGTCAGTGAGGGTAAGAGCAGGGTCCTAAATTTAGCAGTTCATAATGTCCATGAGATGGCAAACATCCAGATTCTCAAAATATCTAAGTATTAGATGTGTTACATAACAGCATTTCCCAAGGTTTGTTCCTGAGATGTTTATAGTTTTTATCTAGGTGAAAAAAATTCCCAGTGGTTCAGAGAAAACGCTCAGTTGTGATTAAATGGGTTTCTTTACTGTAGGACTTCTAAGATCCTTTAGCAAGCTGAGAGAGACACTTTAAGCCTAGGTTACAGATCTTTTCCCAACTTTATATGAAGCACAGTACTTTGTTTTCACAGACCATCTTGCAAACTAGTAGTGCTCTGCAAAGCAGACTTGGGAAATGCTAGTGTAGGCACTATAAAGGAATGCTTGACCAAACTCCCCACTGTCTCATCCACATGCCTCGCATTGTTTCTGTAAATGCTGCTTGAGGGTGGTGACTAATTTGTCCATTTCAAAGGGGCATTGACCTTCAAATAAAGCCTGGTTCCCAGAGGATTAGAACTAACCAAGTAATAGTAGAACTCATTCTTTATTTATGGCGAAGAGAAAGGCAGTGAGGGACACATGTTACCACAAAACCTGTCATTAACAATTAGGCATCATACAGAAGAGTAGACAACACTTTTATTGCAACTGTGAGTCCAATTATTATATGTTTTAGAAATTAGAAAATTTATTTTTAAAAAAAAACCCTATAGTATAGTAGCAAAGGAATAATACAAAACTATCAGATCCACTCTGGAGGGTTTTTTTTATTGTTGGGTGACATGATCTGAGTTCAGGTGAAGATTTAAGACTGAGGAATTAGCCCCTGAAAGCAGGGATTTGTGTTGTTTCTTTCTCAGTTATGGAACTAGATTTTCATGGCCTTCTCTAGTTCTCATTTTGTGGCTGTAGGTAAAATTAAGGGACTAAAATTTGAATCTTTGCTTTGGCACTAAATAATAGTGTTCCATTTGAATTTGGGGGCCTCATTTCCATTTGTCAAAAGAGAAGGCCATTTCTAGTTTCCCTTTGGAGACATACATGGGAAACTGTGGGAGGCTTATGTAATGAGATTGGAATGGTCCACAAGCTGAATAATGGAGCTGATGATAAAGCTGTTCAGCAAAGTGGAAGAAATTTGGACAAAGAAGGACATAGTGGTTCCCTCTGAAGACTGGATTATGAGAAGCATCCACCAGTAATTGCTCTTAGCACACAGAAAGCTGAAAATAAGTGTGTGTAACTGTTGTTACTTGCTGTTTAGTCAAATCCATCTCATAGCGACCCTATGTACAACAGATGAAACACTACTGTACTCGACACTGTGCCATGCCAGACACTAGTGTCAGTGCTTCTCTGCCATTCATAGGGTTTTCAGTGGCTGATTGTTTTTGTGAGTGGGCTGCCAGATCCTACTCCCAAGTGTATTACTCTAGAGCCCTAGAATATGGACAGAGTTGTGTGCAGAAATCTGCTACTATTGTCATACCACAGGTCCCTGGCATTGTATTGCAATAGTGAGGGCCCCTCTTTTGCAGCAGGGAACACTGAGAATCTGGTAAAATCCACTGACCCTTTGCCCAGAAGAATACACATGCCCTCATATACTCAAAATTATGTAACTCACTTTGGAATCACTTTTGAGAGTCATGCTACTTCTTTCCATCTCACTGGGCCTTCAATGGTGAACCACCTTGCCCCTGGATGTGTATGTTTGTAGAATTAATGATAGACTCCCAACATTAAAGCACATGCCATGTTCATTCCTTCAAACTATTCTGCACTGCACTGCTACAGCCAGTTGGAGACAGATAAAAGTACAATGCTCTGTCTCCTTTACACTTCTTGATCACTTAGAAAGAAATACTCTTGCTATCAGGTGCTATATAATAGGGTAGAGGCAGAGCTGCATGTTGTTGTTGTTGTTAAGTGCCATCGAGTCAGTATCTGACTCATAGCGACCCTTATAGGGTTTTCAATGGCTGACTGTTTCGGGATTGCCTTGGGAGTGGATTGCCAGGTCCTTCTCCCATTTTTGCGGTGCTGGGAATTGAACTCGAGACCTCAGAGACTGCAGCGCAGTGCTCTACCAACTGAGCTAAATCCGAGCACTTAGAGCTGCATAGTTGCTGCAAAAAATCAGAGTATGTTTGCCAGACCGTGGGGGCTGAGTAGAATATGAGTAACCAAAGGGTAGTCTTTGGGGGTGGTTGGATCTAGCATGGGTTGGGGCAAAGATGGCAAGGAGTACACAGCGGGCAGAGACTGGCCATAAGAGCATCTTTTCACCAGTGGCACATCCTCATGGAAGGCACCTCTGAGGTCCACTCCATGCCCCTGGCTGGGCCATGCTGTGCTGCTTTCCATCTGGGTGCCTGCCCCCAGGCACACAGATGACTGACCCTGCAAGGCCAGAATTGCCACCCTCAAGACAGCAAATTGCAAGCTGAAGGCCATTTTCTTAGTTGGCAGAACCTGCCTGGGATGTAGTAAGCTCTGGACACTGGACTATCTGAGCAGACACAATCCTAAATCTTCTTTTGCTTTCAGATGGACTGCAGTTGGGTACCTAGAGATAACCATAATTAATTGACTATCTTGCATGTAGCTCCTTTACCCACTGAGGCTTTTCAAATAGTAATTGTGTTTGTCCTTACTACATCCCTGGGAAGTAGAAGGGAGTGAAAGGTTTACTCCCAACAAACACACACATACTCACAGTCTCCTCATCACATAGCAAGCCAGTAGCACAATCAGCCAAGAATATCTGTGATCCCCTCCAAATACTCAAACATACACTGAGCCTGCAGATACCCCTTGCTTCACAGAGATACGGGCTCTTCTCACATAAGCCATCTCCCCAAGTCACCTTTCCCAGGCAGGGTCACCTACTGACTAATGGCAGCTGAAGCATTAATGGAAGTAGGATGAAAAGCAGCACATAGATGAGGTCTGAATGAGGATGGGGAAAACTGAGATTAGAGCAGGGGGGTGAGCTCTCAGCACCCTGTCCTACTCTTTCCTCTCTAGCTGAGGCAGCAGATAACTGTTTCCTCTCACTTGGCACTTTCTTGGTTGAGACACACTATTGTGTCTGTCTGTTTAGCTGAAGAGAAATATGCTCAATCTACTACAAGAATTTCCTGGCCTGGGACCCAACTGGTGATTGGGCCAAGGATGGGAGTAAGGAGGACACTAGTCTTGCTGAAGGTGTGGGCCACACAGAGTCTCCTTGAAGATTCCAAACAGGAAAATCTTCCCTCCATCAGTCCCCACCTTTACGTCAGAAGTCTGGCAGATTCATCCCATCTCCCAAGGTGGATACCCCATGGTTAGGGCCACTGGGCCAAACTATGACTTGGGATTGACTCCTTCTAGAACTCTTTGTGGTTCACCATTTCTTTGCATATACATTTCCCTTCATCTGCTTCCCTGTCACCAGGGTATAAAGTATGTTTATAGTGTGCAGGCCTGTCCTATTCTGATACTCAGCCTTTATGTCTACATTTTAGGATATTGAGCAGTTTTATCTTTTTGGGTACCAGCTTTATTGAGATATAGTCCACATACTACACAATTCGTCCTTTTAATGTGTACTCTAGTCACTTTTATTATATTCACAAGATGTTACAACTAGCACTATCTCATCCCAGAATATTGTCATCATTCTCAAAAAAATCCCATATATGCTAATGGTCATTTCCTATTCTGACTCCCTCCTGCAGCTCCTGGCATCCACTAATCTACTTTCTGTCTATGGATTTTCCTGTTCTGCTCATTTCATATAAATGGAATCAAACGTGATATTATGTGGCTGGGTTCTTTCACTTAGCATGTTTTCAAAGCTCATCCATTATAACTGAATAATACTATACTGCATGGATATACTTATATCGTTTATCCATTCATCTGTTGATGGACATTTGGGTTTTTTTTTTTACCTTTTGGCCAGTGTGAATAATTTTACTATAAACTGTCATACACAAGTATAGGTTTGTGTCCCCACTTTCTTTTTTGTTGTTGTTCTTGTTTTTTGTTTTTTTGTGATACTGGGGGGTTGAACCCAGGGCCTCATGCTTGCATGCTCTGCAAGTGTTATACCACTGAGCTGCACCCCCAG
>VMDO01006542.1:0-99339 GCA_007922755.1 Pedetes capensis
CCCCTCTGGCATAATCAGCTTCTGGTTTACAAAGTTTTAGGGACTGCAGTACTTGTCATAGAGACATTTGCTTCATCATGTGGGAGGACAGGCACAGGCAGTCCCAGAAGCAAAGTATTTTTCAATGCTGAGAGGCACAGAAAGACAAACATTAAAAGACTCCTTCACTGCCAATGTTATAAACAAGTTAAGACACCAATGGGAGATATAGTATCAGCCCCTGCCTGGGGATGAGCTTATAAAAGTGCTCATTTTGAGGTTTGTAAAGCTGGATGGCCTCCAAACATGGGGTGAAGAGAAGGCCTGTGACAGTACTTTGTGCTCCTAGAAGGAAATAGGCCACTGGTCTCTGCTCCTAGATGTCTCCGAAAAGTTAGGGTAATAGTCTATTGTTCCTGGAGACAACTCCAGGAATTTGGGATTGAGGTTTAAGATTAGCCAGAACAAGCATTCCACCATTCACTTGTTTGGATTGAAACAATTACTAACAGCAATAAATTTCTAAATGTTACATTATGTCCCTGGGCAAAGTTAAAGTTAACATTTGGATAGGTGGATTAGTAACAGGATTTGACAAAATATTCTTTTGATCAAACCCAGTAAGGAAGAAATAAACACATCTGTTCTTGCTGTTTTGTTTTGTTTCGACAACTCAGGACCACAGATGGGACGGCAAGATGCTCAACAGCATTTCTGGTAAATGATACACACATTTACCTTGAGCGTCTTCTTCTCAGCCACATCGAGGGGTAGGAGGGCTTTCTTGGTTCTGAAAGACATGCTGGACAAATGAAAGAATAATGGCTCACTTTTAAGTTTCAGATTTGTTTCCTTGGATTGAAAATCATTTGGTTCCATCAGAGAGATGCACAGCCTTTCTTAAGGGAATCCAGTCAAAAATATTAAGTACTAAAGAGATCCTTTGAATTTTTTTTATGGGTGTGAACACTGAACTATAGAACATTTACATGACTTACCCAAGGCCCTTGACTATATGGGGACTAATAATATAACTTATGTCCTAGGGTTTAGTCTCTTGAACAATATTTAGTGCAGTTGCTGGTAACATGAGCCAGTTACTCCAACAGCACCAACATCCACTCCTAGCCTAGAAAACCCACTCAATAATTATAGCCTTAAACCCTTGGATGGACTAGGTCTTGTTTTCATCCTAATTCTTCAATGATTGGCAATGTGCCTTCACGGTTTGTTGTGGTTTGAATGTAAAATGCCCCCCATGGTCATGTGCCTTAGTGTTCAGTGGCCAGCTGGTGGTGCTGTTCTGGGAGGTTATGAAAGTTTTGGTGGTAGAATTCCTGCTTTCCAGAAGAAGCTCCCTGGGGGCAGGTCTATGGAGGTTTATCCCCTGAACCCACAGCCCAGGTCTCTCTCTGTTTCTGGTCTACCACACTGTAAAGTCTTCAGACAAAGTTCGTGCTACCAACTCTACCACCATGCCTTCCCTACCACCATTAGGAACTGATCTCTAATTTGGGGATCCTAATAAAACCTCCTCCCCTATAGGTTTGTTTGAGATGATTTTTCTGCTGCAGCTGACTAACACAGGGCTTATTTTAAATAGATAAATGGACAAATGTGGGTTTTAAACACACTCAAAATGTTGAATTTTTGGTTGTTTCTTATTGCTGAAACTTGAATATATTAAATACTTACTGATTGTCTGTTCTCCACTCAATAGCTGTCATTTAGCATCTCCAATGAGCAATACACTATGGATGTAGTAGCAAAGCAGATGAACCCCTTGGTCTCCCCGAGCTAACACTATTGTGAGTATTCAGCATAGCTGAGCAATCAAAACAGTTGAACTAACTCACCCCACCACCCTCACAGGCCAAGCAGACAAGGCAAGTTTATATACCTAGGAAAAGCCAGGCAGCTATTTGTGACAGAATAGTGTTAGGGTCAAATAAGTTACATCATTGCTCAGCATAGAGAAGGATTGGAATAGCCAAAATGGTCCTGGAAGGGTCCAGAGAAGGGACAACATAAGCACGTTTGAGGGTTCAGAATTGATGACTCTGGACAAGCCTAAGTTTAGGCCAAACAGGACAGGTTTAAGTACCAAAAATAAACAGAGTCAGATGATGTAGGTACCAGTTGTGGGAAACCCAGAAAGACAAAACAGTGTCTTTAATATTCATTTTGAAAAATAGCCAGAAGGTGAATGGTGGGTGATTTGTAGGAAAGTGCTCTCTCTATGTATTTGTGCGCAGAATGAACACAGGCTGCAGACTTTCTCCTCTGTGTCCCCTGTTCCCTCATCCTCCTCAGAACAATACCTCTGCAGGTGAGGAAACTCATTGAAACATAATAAGGCTCTTCTGATGTGGATTGTCAAATGTGAGGGATTAATGTTCATAATCGCTTTCTTAGAACATACTTCAGCTGTTGACATTTCACATTAATATTCCATAATTAATATATCAGGAAATGAATTTCAAGTGTGTTCTTTCACTTTGTCCATCTATGGATATATTTTCTGTAAACTGAAATCAGAGCACAAGCATATTAAAAGTGAATTAGACTTCTGAAAATAGAGGTATATCATGTTTTAAGTATTCTTGTCTATGTTATAGCTAAAGGTCAAATTTACAAATATTTCTCATAATGGAGTAGCACATGTGGGAAGAGAAGACAATGAACCCACCTGGGAATGAAATGTTCAAGTTTAAAATAAATCATTTTAATGACTGTAAAATTAAAGGTTAAGTCTAAGTTGTAGATAGATTGCATTGTTGGTCTTAATTATTGCTATCTCTCCATTAATGCTCTGGGATCTCTAACTTTAGGGTACCTTTCTTCTCTGACTCTGGGATAGCCATTTGACTTACTGTGACCAGCAGAAGTGAAGAACTTTCAGTTCTGATCCTAAAACTCAAGAGACTGTGTGCTTCCCAAGTATTTCTTAGGACCTTGCTAACCATTATTTGCACATTCTCAGCAAAGCTCGAGGATGAGAGACCACGTGGAGCATAGGTCAGTTACCTGACATGAGATTTGTTAGCAGACAGCTGTGAGAACATTACCAAAAGTAGCAAAATCATCTATTCTACTTGTAGCTGATTTCAGATCCATAAGGAAACCTAGCATAGACCAGAAATACCATCTAGCTAATCTTCAGACCGATGAGTAATAATAAATGCCTGCATTTCAATCTATTGAGTTTTGGGTGATTTTTGTTTTGTTTGGTTTTATTTTGCATAACATTAACTGATACAGACTAGATCCTGGCTATATATTGCAGTTTCTTCTGGAGAATTAAAAATATACCAAAGCCTCTTTTCCTTCCTCCCTAGCCTGGAATTCTGTTTAATCCACCTGAGTATTGTTTCATTTTGCTTGGTTTGTTTCCTAGGGAATTCTAATGTGCAGCCAGAGTTAAAAACCTCCCAGACTAGAAATTCCTCCCTTTTGAATATTAAAATTCCAGGTGAGTGGGTCATTTGTTATCTTAAGTCTAGGTGATTCTACGGTATGTTTTCTTTTGCACACGTATCACTGAGAATAAACACTTGTCTCCCTCCATGAAAAACAATTTTCTAATTGTCTTTCTTGCAATAAGACAGTAATTTCTACCCCTAAAGCCAGTGTGTAGGTCTAACTTACAGGGTAGGTAACAGAGCTTGACCCCCAAATGCCCTTCTACCTTTACTCTGGATGCTGAATTTAACAAGTGGAAACCCTTTTGCTGCTTCATATTTCATTTAGGTTATGATTTGGGTAAAACCAGGCATAAAATTGATTTGAGAGCAATAGATCTTATGGGATGTGGCAGTGAGGATTTTTAGAGTATTACACTGTTTTTGCTTCCTAATTAATGCATTCAGAGAATTGGTCTGGGAGAGTATGGTGAGGGGAGACTGAAAAGATTTTCATTTGAGCATAAGAAGGTCTGGGTAGGTGATCCTTTGGTGCCCTGCCAAGATCATCTTTCCTAGGTAAATGTACCCTCCTTCCCAGCTTCTGTAAGTGTTAGCTGCCGATAGATCTACTTGCCCTCTTCCCAGAGAATTCCTTCAACAGACAGAAGCCACCTGCCTGGAAACACCTGGGAGGATATACCCTCCATCCCCCACTTCAAGGCAACCTGCGCTGGCTAATTATTAATGGACACAGGGTACAAAAGACTAACCCCTTTATCTCAAGCCAGGATAACACTCCCATACCATTCACACTTTAGAGAAACACTTAGGATTGGACTGAGACTCTGCATTAGCCAGAAGTTTGTATTGGCTGAGTTCTTTCCTTGCCCTGTCCTGTCTCCCTCCTTCTCTTTCTCTTTCCGAAGCGCTCCCTTGATGAATTACTTGTTCCAAAGTCCCTCACCTTGGGCTCAATTTCTGGAGAACACAGCCTAACAAGATCTGCTTTCCTGAAAAGACTCCAGCCATCTATCAGAAGCCATCCACTGCTGTCTCCTTCTGTCCTTCCTTCCCATAGGCTCTGGACAAGAGCCAGCCCTCCCTCATTTCAATATTAATCACTTACCTATCCTTTAAGTTCTACCTTCTTAATACCCAGGAATGTTTCTGCACCACCATATTAAAGGTCCCTCAGTATCTAACCCTTCTTCTGACTTCATGCATCTCAGGTAACTCCCATCTTAGGTAGGACCATAGGGAACTATCTGGGCTTCAGAGCTCAGAATCTTTTCTGGAAAGTACCTACAGTAAAAGAATCAAACACTGTTCCCTGCAGGAAAACTCCCCATCTCCAGCCCACTCGGATCTCTTTCATTTCCTTCTTTACTTAACATCCACCTAAACAGTCTCCCTGTCCTCATGTTCAGGGAATCCTTATGGGCCATCTTTATGCATAACCCTTGCCTTCACCTTTTATTTTATTCATATGTCTTGTCACTACAGCTAAATAGCAGGTCTTTGTGGATACAGACTGCATCTTTCTTATTATTTTGTATTCCATAACACCTTGTTCAACAGATGTGCATTAACTGATGAGATAAGAGAAAAAGTCAAGAGTTACACTTACGTTACATAGGGCAAAAGTTACACAATCTAACCTCACTGTCAAAGCACAGAAAAGGTTAACTAAGGGGTTGAGGCTTGCCATTTTGGAATAGCACATCTTTAACAACTCTATTCTTTACAAAAGGAGCCAGTATTCTGAGATGCTTAAAGGCCAGTATTATAGTTAATTGTGAAGATTGATACATTTTTACCCTTTTGTAAAAGCTGCTGCCGTTTCACATAATGACTTTAACTATAATGGAAATGAGGCAAGAAAAATCAATTTTTGGCCCTCAGCAAGTTAAGTTTGTCAATATAGAAAGCAAACAGCAATAGAGATTGGTAGTTAATACTACTATAGTTTTATTTCAATATTCTAATACCTTCTCTTTCTCTTTTCCAATTAAATTTAAAATGTCCTATAATTAACACAATTTGTTCAATGAGTATAAAGGTCATTTCTATACCATTAAGAATAGTTTATTACTCAAAGGATAGTGAGGGCAAGAGGTACAACATAAGAAAGGCTAATATTTCCACATAAGACATGGTTCTACTTTTATTCAGTTAAGATGGGTCATAAATGAGTCTCAGAAACAGATGGGGAGAGCTGAGAAAATAAAGGAAGACAAATATCCTCAACCCAATGTTACCCTCAACCTTACCCTAAGAATTACCAATCAAATAAGTGATTATTTCAGGTATCCCTTATAAACTTAAATTGTCAGAGTTGCTAATATACAACCCAGCTTTCTAACCCTCCAAGACTTATATGAGTTTTTAGCCATATTATGGATGAAAAAGGACACAGGCATTACAAAGGCAGGCAGCATCATCTTTAAAGATACAAAGGCATTTCAGTGCTTCTAGTAAGTAACAAAGTCAGGGAATACAAGCGGGGGGGGGGGTGGGAATAGAATTCCAAAGCTAAAGAAGTGTTTTTGGTGGTAAGGTGGATTGAAGGACATTGATAAGAGGACCTTTGTAGGATTCGGTACTTAATGGAACAAAAGCTAAAAGATGAAAGAGCTTGGCAAGTGGTCCTTGAGGTCTCAAGCTGGATACCTGGGGGGAAATAGAGGCACTAATACTAGATACAGCAAGGAAGGAAGAGTAGATAGAATGATAAGGAATATCATGACATGATACCAGGTATGTCAGCCGTGGAACTCTCCTGCAGGGAGTTTGGAACATCCATCATCAGAGATCTTGACAAAGACTTAGCCCTTGTTGATATCTACCTAGGTATGATATTTGAGTTCCAGAGAAGCCCTGCTCCAAGGGTACTCTACAGACCAGTGATGTCATCCAGAAGAACATTAGAAATGCACTTTATTGGGTCTCATCCTGAACTACTGAGTCAGAATCTGTGAGATGAAGCCCACAACCTGTATTGTAATAGTCTTCCAATGGTTCTATATGCACTAAAGTTTGGGAATCACTAGCCTAGGAACTTTATGATATAATTGAAGAAGAGAGCATATAGCCCAAAAGAAAAAAATGAGTTTGCTCATTAGAGAATTCATTTACAGACCAAAAAGCAGAAAATAAAACAAGATGATAGAAAGATTCTCAAAGCAGTATGGGTAAAATTATAGTGCATTTCATTGTAAAAATCAAGGAAACATAAAATTACTTGTATACTTAGGCTTTCTTGATAAACTGCTAAACTCTGTGCTAAGAATTAAAAATAAGGTTAGTGTCAAAGTCAGTAGCTCCAAGAATAATCTATTAGCTTGGTGATCAATCAAAAATTAAGACTGTATTCAACAAAATAGAGCTTTGGTCCCTTTTGAACAAAACACACACATGAATGGTGGCAGTATGAATGATAATATTCCAGTGACAGATCTTTTGACTGCATTTTGGTTTCTTGGCCAAGAACATGTGTCTTTAATCCCACATGAAATAGAAAAGACATTCATCTAAGAAGCTGCAACCCCATAAACACTGGGAATCTTCAGGAGATCCCAAAAGGAAGAAACAAGAGCTCATTAGCCTTGCTCACCTATAATTTATCAGTTTTATTAGTTCTCACACAAATATTGAATTAGATTGTTTTAATAACTTTCTTCCAGCAGGTGAATTTCTCTCCAATGTAGACTAATAACAGGCACAAAACAAATTCAGTTCTCTGTGGTCTCCAATGCTGAGAGAAAATTACTTCTAGCCATTATAACTCAGTAATGACAGCATTTAGTACATACCCTTTCATAAAAGCAATCACAAAAACACCCAAAAGAGGCTTGTTTCCATAGAACACAGAGCTAGGCTCATAATTCTAGAGAGAAGTGTCTGGCTTTCACTCAAGGCCATGGCTGGCAATACTGAAGCCGACTGTGTTTCCCTAAACTGGTGTAGGCTAAGGACATGTCATTGGTGGGGGGGGGGTGCTACTTCCATATTATTTTTACTCCACCACAGAAACCTGTAAATTCCATTTCAAGACCTGAAAAGGTCTTTGTTTGGTGAATAAGTTCTTTCTTGCAGCCTCCCTGCTCACTGGTTTAATATTGAACTTAGATATAGAAAATTTTGGTAAAATCCCCATTTAAGTAGATAGACTGTTGGCTCTAGTACCTAAAGAAAAAAACAGTAAAAATAGAAAAATAAACCTGAGGGATAAAAATTCTGGTTCTTTACTCTCTTACCCACAAAAACCTTACTGAAATAATGCTTCTGTAGGCTTAAGTGCTCTTATATATTATAAGCTCTTATTATCTAGTATAGGTTGCTCACAGTACTATATAAATGGCATAGTGGGAAATGTGGTCCTGGATTCAAATTCTTCCTCTTCCACATATTAGCTAGGATTTCTTGATTACAACACTTGACTCTTGGTACTCATCTTTCTCCTTACTATAGCAAAGGGAGTATGTTATAATGTTCTTCAATTCCTTCCATCTCAAATACTCAACATATCAATGTTGTTGTTAGGTGCCATTGAGTTGGGTCCACTCATAGTGACTCTCTGTACAACAGGACAAAACACTTCCCAATACTGTGCCATGCACACGATCTGTTTATATTAGAGCCCGTTGTTGCAGATACTGTGTTTCCTTTCATTTTGAGCTAAAGGGGGTCCCAGGGGCTTTATTCCATTTCCATCATTAAGATTGACTCCATTTTAGGTAGATAACTCTTCCTAGTCATTTCTTGAATGCCTGCTAACCTGCGGGGCTCATTTCTGACACTATATTTGATAGTGCTTCTCTACTATTTATAGGTTTTCAATGGCTGTTTGGGGAATAGGCTGCCAAGTCTTTCTCCCTATTCTGTCTTAGTCTGGAAGCTCAACTAAAATCTGTCCACCAGGGGTGGCCCCCTGGTATCTGAAATACTGGTGGCATAGCTTTCAGCATCACAGCAACATGCAAGCCCGCAGAGCACAAAAAGCTGACAGACACATGGGGCCATAAACCAATACCAATTACAGCCTTACAAATTGCCCTGGGACTTTCCTGCTTTTATAATTAATTATAAAATTATCTTATGTATAAACCATAAGAAAGAGATTTTATACAGGTGTTTCCTTTTGCTGATTTTTCATTTAGTGTATACTTATTATACAAATTGATGGGTTTCATTGTGACATTCTCATGAATGCACATCTTGTACTTTGAAATTATTCATGTTTTTAATGAATTTCTAGTGCTTTACATATTTACATAGAACATACAAAGAGAAAAGTAACAAAAGTTTTTACTAAATGTAACCTGTGTAATCAACTTTCAGATAAAAAACTAGAACATAATTAGCATCTCAGCCTCTGACAATTCTCTGTTATATACATAGGAAACATCTGTTAAAAAGGAAACAACAAATGTTCCAGCTATACCACTCCTAGGTGTATACCCAAAATAATCACCTCACTACAGAGATACTCTTAACCTATGTTTATTGCAGCACTATTCACAATAGCCAAGTTATGGAATCAGCCTAGGTGACCATCGATGGGTAAATATACAAAGAAAACATGGCCTATATACATAATGAAGTTTTATTTGGCTGTAAAGAAAAACAAAATTAATTTGTTTGCAGGAAAATGGGTGACACTGGAGATCTTCATGCTACGCAAAATAATCCAGAGTCAGATAAGTATTGCATGCTTTCTTTCATATGTAGAATACAGAGAAAACAAACAATAAAAGAGAGACCTGCAAATAAAAAAGGGACTATTAGTGATGTAGAAGAAGAAAAGAGAGAGGTGGAGGGGTGATAAGAAAGGGTAACAGGGGGTTAATATATACATTATATGCATATATGGAAATGTCATAATGAAACATTATTTGTACAATTAATATAAGCTAATAACACTTAAATCAGCCATTGAAAACTCTAAGAATAACAGAGAAGCACTGACAGTGTTTTCCTGTTGTACATAGAGTCGCTATGAGTAGGACACTGACTAGACAGCACCTAACAACAACAATAACAACTTTAAAAAGAAAATATCTGTTAAGTACACAGAAAAAAATTTTAACATAAAAGTTTGGCTTCTCGTTAAAATAATGACAATAAGAACAATAAAAACTAAGTTTTTAAAAAGTCAATTGAATAAATAACATTCTGAATGGGCAATATAAAAAGATGGATCAAGATAAATAATCTTCATGCTGAAGCCCACCAGAAAGCTAATATCTAGTATCCTGTTATGCTCATACTAATTTAGCCACCTAGAAAACATCCAAACTCAATAACCTATTTAGAATAACTCCCATTTCATTAAGTGCACATTATTGCTGTTAGTTCCATGAGGTCTTTTCCCTGAGCTAGCCTGTGCTGTAGCCAGCCACTTGCATTTTTACAGTTTCCTTCTCAAATCTGCAGCAATTTTTGCTGGCTGTTTGGTGGAAAGATTTTCGATAAAGACAGACCTGTGTGCATTTGGAAATGGCGGTCAGCAAGGTGAAACACAGCTTCCTTTCTGGCTGCATCGTTATCTTTTTAACATCTTACACTGAGTTCCAGCAAGTCATTTTCAATGTTTGCATACATTTCCTACTTTCATACACTAGCTTTAAACATAAATAGATTCCAGTAAAATTACAAGTATCATCTCACAAACTTGACATCTAAAACCATGTATAAGAGAAATATTTTGTAGGAAATGTAAACTTGACTTTTTTACTTTTGCTTTACCTTTAAAAAATTAAAGAAAGAAAAGAGGAACTTTTAGATATTATTGACAACTGAGAAGAAAAAAGACCATAGGTTTTCTGAGGCCACTTTTTCTCCGAATTTAGAAGAGACAAAGTGAAATATCTTTGACTTTATTTATGTCACTCTATCCCATTTGCCATGCTGCCAGAGCCATAGTAACTCACGGAACCCAGAACAAAGAAGGAGAGAGAAGAAGGGAAGGGAGGAAAAGAGTAAGAAAAGGAGAAAGGGCAAATGGAGATCCGTGTAGGGGCCAATGCCAAGTTCCAAGAGTACATGGGCCTCAATAAAGCAGTGGTGTGCTGGCTTGAAATGGTATCCAATATATTTTTATTCCTGGTCATTCTCACTGCCTGTTCCCACTGAAGCTGAAACACTCTTTGCTGGGGGTGCTCCCGAGCCAGGGAAGAGCAAAGGACTGGGTGCTCAGGTCCTAATTCAAATTTAGCTTCTGGAAGTCCATTTCAGCTAAGAAAAGAGTAGCTGTGAAAACCAAAGCTTTCATTTTCAAAACCAATAATGTAAAAAAAAAAAAAAAAAAAGTTTGGCAAGCTCAAAGGAGAAAGAGGAGTATTTTTATTTTTGTTTGTTTTGCTCACCCAAAGCCAGAGAATATGGGAGGGACAGGGTGTGACTTCCAGGGCATTTCCTGAGCCCCAGGGACTGAAATGAGCCTTCCTGGGCTGGAGTTACAAGGGAGGGTCTCATGGAATCTGTCAGCAAGAGAGACAGCAACTTCCTGTTTGGGACTCTGGGAGGAGAATCTCCTGGGAGGCCCCATAGTTTGTAGGTCAGCCTCAGGTTTGATGAGTAGGCCTTGTGTAGGCCAAAAGGTCATGAGCTCCTACTTCCACCTACCCATGTCTCTCACCTATGGCACAGGGAGATCTAAAGCCCCAAGGGAATAGATTTGAGGTACCACTAATACCAACACCTCCAACAACAACAACCAGGCAAACAAGAGAGGGGGGTTGACAAGTGGAAGCCAGGCCAGTATCACAGACATGTCAATGCCAGAATAGTCCAGTGTCCAGAGATGGTCTGAATGGACACAATCCCCCAGTGGTGGCACTATATTAGGAGGCTGTGGAAATTTCAGGAGGTGGAATTCTGCCCTCCTGTAAGCTCTCTCTGCTTCCTGTCTGCCATGATGTGAACAGCTGTCCTCTGCCACACACTCCTGCCACCATGATGCTCTGCCCAAGGAGCGTAGGTCCAAACAACTAAAGAGTGATCCATCTGAAGCCATGAGCTGACAGAAACCCTTCCTCTCTTAAGTTGTTTCTGTTGGACATTCTGTGACAGTGATATAAGGGCTACCTGATCTTTTCCTTTTACCAGATGCACAACCTCTGAATCCAGCTGTTCTCCTGGGAACCACAGAAAGGAAGGAGCCCTAGAGAGATAGTAGAATGGCCTTAAGTTTAGAAAGGAATTCTTGGAAGCACAAATTACCTGAAAAGACCCAGATTGGTTACACTTTAAATCAGAAGGGACTGAGTTCTCCTAACTGTAGAGCTGATGAGCAAATTGAATTCAGTTACAGATAAGATAAAGTGGTGCTTCTTCTGCTTATCTGCACCCTAATGTGCCCATATCACAGAATAGGGAGTCTTTCTGGAGATTTTGGAGAAACTGCTGCCTGAACATATGCCCAGCTTCCTAGAAAAGGCATCACCCGGAGGTGGGAAGGTTCAATGCCCGTAACTCAGTACATTCTAATCAACACTCCAGCATAGGTGGGGGTGAGCACACTTGTAGAATGGAAATCAGGTACCCTGTCACCACCATCCTCCTGCAAATGGACGCAGATGTTCAGGAAGCCCCTCTCACATGTCTCATACTTGCATCCCAACAACCTGCTTCCCAATATCCTGCAGCTTCACCCTCAGCACTATTCTCTCTTTCCCCTCTGGGCAATAGAAGTGGGAGAAATTATCCTCCACCTCACACTACTCTGTTTTCCCAGAAGTGAACCATGAATCTACTTTGAAGCAGTACATACAGTGTATGGGGAGGCTCCCAGTCAAATGCTCTTTTGCTAGCTCTTAAAGAGTTTCTCCTAAGGTGTGACCATGACCAACAGTGTCACTTGGGACCTACTTAGAATGCAAATTCTTGGGATCCCATCTGCACCTACTGATCAGAAACTGGGTTAGGGATCTGATGGAGCATGCACCCCTAGCCTACCTCCAGCCAATGCATAGGAAGTTGAGATGCACTGTGTTTGGAGGCCCAAGTGGTCCCTCTATGTTGAGCTCCACTAAATGTTGCTGGTACCTTCCGGGCAGAAGCTTTAACATTCCCTGGGGCCTGAGACCCCTGCAGACTCTTAGCAGGCCCACTTCAATCATCCAGCAAGAACTTCAGTTCATTCAACAGTTATGGAAGATCTGCCATGGTTGGAGGTCTAAGTTCTCTCTCTGTGGCCCCCAATTTTTTTCCTATGGCTTTGTGATATGAAGAAATACAAGAGGCAAAATACATGGGTCACTTCAGTGGAGTCCACTTTTACCTAAATTTTCATTTAAGAAAACAGGTAGCCTATCAGGGCTTTGGGGCTAGGATTTAGCTCACTTGGTAGAGTGCTGTTCTGTGCACTCTGATGCCCTGGATTTGACCTCCATCATTGCAAAAATGGAAGAAAGACCTAGCAGCCCACTCCAAAAACAATCCCAAAACAATCAGTCATTGAAAATGCTATGAATATTACAGAAGCACTAACAGTGACAGCACGGTACAGTGTCAGGGAGTGTTTTGTTCTATTGCACATAGGGTCGCTATGAGTCAGACCTGACTCGACAGCATCTAACAACACCCAGAGCGTGGGAACATCATCAAACTGCCCAGGCCTTTATGAAAACAATATTCCTGTCCATAAGCTTAATCTTATTCCCTGGCTCCTCTTGTTACTCAATGTGTGGACCATGGAGCAATAACATCAGCATCACGTAGTATCTTGTTAGAATTACAGTCTCAGGCGTCACCGCAGAACTAGTGAACCAAATCTGAGGTTTTACCAGGCACCCAGGACATTTGTATGCTTATTAAACTTTGAGACGATGTTTTCTTGACTGATAATTCTCAGCCAAGACTGCAAGTAAGGGTCACCTGAGAATACACCAGAAAACCATTAGTGTACCCCAAAGATTATTATTTAATTGGCTTGGGATGAGTCCTGGGCACTAGTAATTTTTTAAAATGCCCTCAGGTGTTTCTAGTGTGTGTTGTGTGTTGCTGGCTAAACCAACATACCTGGAAATGTCAAATTTCCTGATCGAAAAACCTGGAGGTGGTTTAAGTGTGTAAAGGAGAAGTGGATGGTTATACCAGACACATTACAAATGTTAACTCTGTTGACTCTTTAATAATGGTGAAAATGTACACCCAAAAGACCTTGGCTCAGTCCGCTTTGTGTTTCCACAACAGAATACCACAGACTGGGTGACTTATAATGAACGGAAGTTTATTTGGCCCACAATTCAAGAGGCTAGTAGTTCCAAGGTCAAGGTGCTGTAAGATTCACTGTCTGCCCGTGTCTGCTCACTGCTACAAGACAGGACCTAGCTGCTGTGTCCTCACCTGGTGGAATGCCAAGAGTAAGTGACAGAGAGGGAAGAGGTCTGAGTTTGACCATTTATAAGGAACCCATACTTGAGATAAGTGTTGTTAATCTACTCAAGAAGACAGAACCGTCACAACTTAAAGAACCTCTTAAAGGTCCCACCTCCCACTACCACTGCACTGAGGACCAAGTAAACATGTTGAGGACCAGCATGTAAACTTTGAGGGAAATATTCAAATCATAGAAACCCTTTCAACCAATAATGGAAACTGAGGCTTTGAGAGTTTAGTGAATACAGACAGGATTCTAAAAATAGCAAGTTATGGAGCCATGATTTAGAAAACTAATTTGAAAACCAAGATGACTAAGTTCAGAAACTAAAGATGCGATTAAAAAAAAAGGGGGGGGAATTTCCAGTAAGATATCACTGAGATACACCAAGTTTCCAATGTGATATAAACTCACTTCACAATACATAGGATTCTGAATTGGTTCCCACAATAATCAAACATCCACAAAGTTCTAGACTAAAAGGGGTGGGGAGTTCTGGATTCTTCATAGAATTTACAAGATCTGCATTCTTTCTCTAGCAGTGCTCAGGTTTAGCTCTTGGGTTAGCAAACTGGAGATGAATAAGGCTTGCAATACCAGTTGCAGTGAAAGCAACACAGAGTAGTAACATATATCTCTTCTTTATGAAAGTTGGTAATATGTCTCTCGTGATGCCTTGAGCCCTGATTTTTAGAGCTAGGTGACTCCCTGAGAAAACGGAAAGGCAGGAAGTTAGCTAAAACACCAGGGCTCCACATCAAACCTGCCTGGATTCCTATGCCAACCCTTCCATCTACTGTGTGACTTTGAACAAGAAACATAACCTCCCACACTTCCCATAACTCATATGCAAAATGTAAGAAAGGGTCTTGAAATGCCACCCTTCTTGACCATCTCTTGTAAAGATTGGAGATCATATATACGAAGTATGCAGTTCATTGCACTATGGAGAAATTTATTATTATGTTGTGACTTGGTTGCTCTTCTGTGCTCTTCTCCTTCACTTACTTTGAAGCTTCTGCATCCATCACCATTGAAATTTTTAGACAACTCCCCTTCCACACAAAGCTATATGCCCCAGGCTCACCACCCAGATCATCTGTTCTAGCCACAGAACAGGTGGCCGAAATAGCCCAACAAAATGAGTAAACTTGTCTGTATGTAGCTGCTTCTGTTAGTTGACTAAAATCTCCCTATTTTGTTCCCCATGAGTCCCCCAGCACTTAGTACAATGTCTGCTCATAACAAATTCTCAAAAGATCTTTGTAAAATACGTAAAGATATATAATATTTAGTGTTAGCTCTTCTGGAAATGGCTGACTACTTTCCCAGGATCCCAAAGATCTCACTGTTGGGTCACTGGGTGGAGCAGAGGCATTGTCATTCACTATCTTTTTTACAACACTTTATCAATCCCTGGGCTGGGATTTAGCTCAGTTGGTAGAGCACCACTCTGGAGTTTCTGAGGTCCTGAGTTTGATTCCCAGCACAGCAAAAATGAGGGAAGGACCTGGCAATCCACTCGTGAGGCAATTCTGAAAACAATAAATCAGCCATTGAAAACCCAATAAGGGTCACTATGAGGTGGACATGACTCTATGGCACCTAAAAACGACAACAATCAATCAAGCAATCCCTAGCCCACCAGTGTAAACCCTCAGGTGGCTGTTTTCTGCTCTTAATTAAGGTTAAGAAAAACTCTCAGGCTCTCCCACAACCTCAAAATCTCCTGCAAAGAACTAATGTGAGATGAGTCCTACATACTTGGTGCAATGCACAAAGATTTGAAGGATATTTTCTGCACTAAAATCAATTTCTGCCCCATGAGTTACATGTTCAATACATACAACTTCACTCTCTGATGAACATTCTTTTAAGTTTTTGAAATTATCTATAATTGATAACCATATTTGCCACAGACCTCATTCATCTCCATACTATCCTATGTAAAGATAAATACTTTATATGATGTATGGTTGGAGCAGATGCTCCTTGGAGCCTCCTCAATTATCCTTGACCTTAAAAAAAAAAAAAGGAAAAGAAAGAAAGAAAAAAAAAGGCTGAAAAAGTCAAGTTACTTTCCTCACCTCTTTTGAAACTAAGCTATGGAAATGTGCTCTAATTTTGGCCAATGGGACCTGACCACAAGTCTTTTGGGGAGAAGTACGGGGTAGTGAAAAATTTAGCTTGACAAAAAGAGACGCAAGGAAGAATTATTATTCCTCTTCAGCTGCCTGCTGCCATGGATACATGTGATGTTGGAAATTGTAACTGCAAGCCTACAATCACAAGGAGAAAAAAGGACCAATCCAATATGGTGAATGTGAGAGACAGAAGGAAGGATCTTTGATGATACCACTGAGCCACTACCCCATGCTTGTATTCACCTATTTCTATACTTGTTGCTATGTGATATAATAAACATCTCTGTTTTTTAATTTACTTAAAGGTGGATATTATTTTACTTATAGCTGAGACATCCTACCTGATACAACAGGGAAGGAAAGGGACCTGAGAAGCTAATTAGCTTAGCCAAGAAGACCACATTGCAATTAGCAAAAGAAAGGAACTAACATTAAAACAAAGGGAAAAAACTAATATTATGAGCCCATCATGAGCAACATATTGTACCAAGAGCAATACATAATATGTCACCTAATCTCACCAAAACCCTAGGAAGGGCTGGGGTTTAGCTCAGTTGGTACAGTGCTACCCTGCACTCTCTGAGGCCATGGGTTTGATCCCCAGCACTGAAAAAAAAAAAAAAAAAAAAAAAGAAAAAAAAGGAAGAAGGACCTGGTAGCTCACTCCAAAAGCAATCCCAAAACAATCAGCCATTGAAAACCCTATGAATAACAGAGAAGCACTGACAATACTGCCAGGCAAGGCACAGTGTTGGGAAGTGTTTCATTCTGCTGTACATAGGATCACTATGAGTTGGATCTGACTTAAGGGCACACAACAACAACAAAACCCTAGAAGGGCATTAGGAATATTCTATTTTGTAAAAGAACATTCAGAGAGGTTAAGTGGTTGTTATTCCAACTGGTGTTGCTCTGGCTGCATTATAAAAAGAGATCTAGTATACCACAATCCCACAGGGTTGGCATTCAATTAGGTCATTCTTTTGTATGACTGTTCTCCGGTAGGAAAAAATTGGGAGGAAATTGGCAAAAACTCCCAAACTGGGAAAATGGCATTTGAATATCTGGTTTGTAAGTTAGAAATCTAGGGAAAATGAAAGTAACTTGGTTGCACATTTGTACAAAACCCTTCCTGATTGGACAATTGGACTGAAAGCTGATTGGTTCAGGCCATTCCATGGGTGAGCTACATAAAGAGCTGCGCTGTGGCAGCTCAACCTTTTGGCACAGCTTTTTAGGCCCTTTTAGGCTTTTTGGCACCCTTTCTGCACCTTCTCGCGGGTTCCTGCCCAGACCACCGATGAGGAAACGACTCTCCCACTGCTCTCCTCCGGACCTTTGATGAGGAAAAAACGCTCTCCTGTCGCAATCATCAACAAGGAAAAGAACCTGCTCTCCGTCTGACCACCAAGGAAGCAACAGCTGTCTCCTCGTGACCACCGAGACGACCAACACAGGTGTTTGCTCCTGGAAGGCAAAAGCGCCTGAGGCTTTTCCTTTCTCCCGTCTCCTCCGGGGTCCAGAGGGCCGCAGGAGTCTGCACCCCTCACCTGAGGGTCCCGAGTGAATTGTGTTTAGTATCTGTGTGCGCAGCCCATCCGAACCTCCAGGCCGGACCGGGAGGCGCGTGCCCCACATTCTCCTCACCTCTTTTCCTGTGAAGTGACTTAGGTAGGGAGAATGTGAGGTGTACAGGAGTAATGATCTTCTCAGGAAGATAGGAAGCACATGAGGAAAAATGACAATAGTAAAATTGAAAGCTACTAGGAAGCCTTTTAATTTGTACATAGAGCAGACCTAGATAAACACCATTTTGTTGATTTAAAAAATTCACATGTGCACCTACACACACATTATCAATATTTTTGCATAGCCCTTAACTATAAGTGATATATTTATGGCATATTAAAGAAAACTTTCAGAAATGAATTGGATCTGGTTTTGGTGAAATAACAATATATCTATTTACTTTTGTTAGACCTTGGAAATTTCAATACACTGTAATTGTATTTCTAATGACAGAAGATTCATCTTAGCTCATCGTGTTTGCATTTCATTATTCACAACACATTTATATCAGAGTAAATGAACTTCTTCATTATACACTGTAATCTTTTTGTTGTACAATGTTTCCATTTTTGAAAGACATGTAATCACTTCATTGTGGTGTTGGAAATTGTCATTGTATAATATATAAAATTTCAAAAGGATGCAATTTAGGGATTCTGATCCTACAGCATAAATATATGCCTGACACGTAATACGAATAAACTTACTCCAGATGGTTGCTCAAAACAGATAAATCAAATTTCTCAATAGTGACAAACTAAAATCTCAAATATAGTTTTTTGTTGATTAAAATAAGCAGAACATTCATGTCAATCAAACATAATAAATGCAACAAAATTGGAATGACACTTGTATTTTAAAAAGTAGATATTCTGGCCATTTTAAGAGTTCTTTGGGGGCTACTGAACATGAGGACCCTCACATCTGAGAAAGCTCGGGTTTCAAGTTCAGTTCCTCCATAGTTCAAAAGACATGCAAGTCTGGTGTGGTGGCATATGCCTGGAATCCCAGTGATTTGGGAGGTGGAGGCAGGAGGATCACAAGTTCAAGGGCAGAGGTAGTCTGTGCAACTGAACAAGACCCTGAAAATAAAATAAATAAAAATGAGGCTGGGGGGTACAGCTCACTGATAAAGAGCTTGCTTAACATGCATGAAGACTTAGGTTCAGCACCCTAATACTGAAGAAGAAAAAAAAGATGTCAAGCTCTCATGTTAGGTTTCATGGAGGAAAGAAGCCAACAGTGTGGATTTAATCTACCCAGATGAAACTGGATTCATACCTTTTTCTTCCAAGTACCTTCAAGCTGTACTTACAAGCCATTCAAACATAGGCAAAAACAGAACACTACGAGAAATGTTAACAAGAAAATAACATATTGGCTCAGTAAAACAAATAACCCTCAAAGCCAGAGAAAGGCAGGTTTATTGGCTCTGCCACCTTTAGCCCAGCCTTGGGTAGTTACAATGTGGCCCAAGTGCATTAATAAGCAGCCTAGCTCTTTCTGCTCAGTTGCTAGGGACCTTAGAGTATTCAGTAGCTAGTAAAATTAAATCTCTTGCAAATAATTCTCATGTGCACAGACTGTAAAAGGAATGTAAATTAAAGCAATGCATTACCAAAAACTTCAATTTCTTTAGAGAGCGGCTTGCTAGTATCCCCTTTACAAACATTTTTCATTTGCCACCCCATTCAAACATTTAGGCGGGGTTTGCAGAAATCTACCTTTGCTCCTATCCTTCTTTACATAACCAACTCACCTGGCCACACCATTTACATACACTACTGAGTTTTCTCAATCTCTGTGCTACTAACAGGACTCCAGGTCAAAGCTTAGCAACCTATTGTGTATATAATTTCTTCTTAATCAGTGAAAGGGATTGGGGTTTAGCTCAATTGGTAGAACGCTGCTCTGCACTCTTTGAGGCCCTGGGTTTGATCCCTAGCACCTCAAAAATGGGAGAAAGATTTGGCAATCCACTCCCAAAGCAATACTGAAACAATCAGCCATTGAAAACCCTATGAACAGCAGCAAAGCACTGAATTAGGGTCTGGCATGGTACAGTGTTGGGGAGTGTTTTGTTCCCTTGCACATTGGGTTGCTGAGTCATACCCAACTCAATAGCACGTAACAGTAACAACAATCAGTGAAAAAGAAAGGCAAAAATACAAATGGAAAAAAAGGTTAACATTCTTGAATAGGCCAAAAAAAGAGGGAAAAGCAAATGCCTAAAATACATAAGAAAAAAACGTCATTTTAGTAGTGTTCAAATACATGAAAATAAAGACATATGGATTTGATTTTTAACTGTGAGGTTTTTTTAATAATACAATTTTACCTGGGAAATACTGAATAAAAATGAGTGAATTTCACTCATTGCTGTTGTGACAGTGTAAATTGATATTACAACTGAAAATATGAGGCATTTGCTAACTTACCCAATAGTTTGTCTTCTATAACTAAATCCTATCCTTAGAAGTCAGAGCTACACAAGGCTCTGGCCACCCACCCTAAGCCACAGGGCCCCATTAATGCAAAAGTCCTGGCTACATTTTAGTCATCGATCAATTAACCCAAATCTAAAGCCTTGGGGATATTAAAAATTCTCAGTTTACCAATAACTTTAATCAATGTCAAATTGTACCATATGGTACTTAATATATTCATTAATCCTCATATAGGATTGTATTATAAGAAGGATATTCAATCAATTTCTCACAATAGATCTAATAGGTATAGTAATAGATGGCATGAACATTCTGCATAGGAGGGGTCTATTTACCCACTAATGCTTGACAAACATTTGCCTATGACTTTCATTAATGCCTAACAAGACCATCTCCAAACTTTTTTTTTTAAATACAGGGTGGCGGGGGTGGGGGTTTGAACCCAGGGCCTGGCGCTTGCATGCTTTGCAAGTGCAGTACCACTGAGCTGCCCCACGCCAGCTTTTTTTTTTTTTTTTTTTTTTTACTTTTTGAGACAGGGTCTTGCTAAATTGTGCAGACTGCCTCTGGTCTCGATCTTGTGATCCTCCTGTCTCAGCCTTCTGAGATGCTAGGATTTCAGGCATGTGCCACCACACCTGGCATAACAAGATTATCTCCAAATTCTATCATACAATGAAAGAAGACTATAATTCCATGTTATTTTTTAATACATAGATAAACTAAAGCAAATTTATAGCATACCTGCCATTAATATAAGATACAAATACTTATAACCTTCAGTAACAATTCTAGAATTAAATCTGATTACTGTTTTACATCCAAAACCTCTGCAGAGATATACTAGTGGCCAACATAGGCCCACATACACTAGGAAAATGCCTAACACTGTCATTTGCAAGCCATTATACTTTCTTGCTAGCATCTCTGCCTAGGTGAGTTCTTTAAACTGAATAGAAGCAAGATGTGTGAGTTGCTTGGTAACATGAAATCAGGCTGCTCAGAGAGTTCTACCTGATGTCTGGCTGAGACTCATCACCACCTTTTAAGAAATGTGTCATTTTTTTCAGAAAGGGGAGCTTCTATCACTGGGCAATGATGACTCTTATCTGCTCAGCAAGTCACTGGCTTAGCCACATTTTCTGCTAATTAAATTCACTGTGGGATATTCCTAACGTGTGTCTCCATGGGAAATGGATCTGAAAATCTGGACAATGCCCCTAATTGCTCCTTCTAACAAGGTTATGAAACCCACTCTGTCATGCCCAGAGAAAGGAGAACTCAGAATAAGTATGTCTAGCTCACAGACCATATGGGTTTCTGAAGCCTGCTGCTGGAAAAGCAAAAATAAGGCTCAGCTGCAACTGGGCGCTTCCTGAACAAGGCTTGGCACTTCCTGCCTTTCAATTATGTTAGCTGGAAATGCAGCAAACAGGCAAATAGGAAGCAACACAATGGTAAATGAACAGATGCTACTGTTTGCCTAACCTGTGCTGTGAGATTAGCTCAGGCCTAGGTGAAGGTAGGTCACTTGGAGTGGTCAAGACATTGGCAGCATCAAGGTCACCTTGGAGCTTGTTAGACATACAAATTCACAGGCCTCCTGTCCATCGAGTCGGTATCCGACTCATAGCGACCCTCATAGGGTTTTCAATGGCTGACTGTTTTGGGATTGCCTTGGGAGTGGATTGCCAGGCCCTTCTCCCATTTTTGTGGTGCTGGGAATTGATCTCGGGACCTCAGAGACTGCAGTGCAGCGCTCTACCAACTGAGCTAAATCCCAGCCCCACAGGCCTCCTAGACCTATTAAATAAGAGTATCTGAGCAGGGAGCCCAGAAATCTGAGTTTTAGTGGCCTTCCCAGGTGATTCTTATGCCCACTAAAGCTTCAGAAGATATGACCTCAAGGATACTGGGTTAGTAATGAAGAAACAGGTCTCTCTTCATTGCTCTGTCATAAATATTGTTTGCCCTTGGGTAGCTCATTTAGCCTCTGTGGTCTCGGTTTTCTCATTGTTCTGGATACCTGCTCTGTGACACAGCTACAAAACTTAATAGCCTAAAGCAACAATAGTTCTGAATTGGCTGGATTCAGGGGGGAAGTTTTCACTTCAGATCCTGGCCATGTGTGTAGTCAAGTGATGGTGGAAGCTGGAGTCATGAGTGTCTCAACAGAACATCTTAAATGGCTACTTTACTCCCATGCCTGATGTCTGAGCTATAATGTATAACAGCTGGAAAGGCCTCCCTCTCTCCATAGGGCTTCTCCATGTGGCTAGCTTAGGCTTCCTCACAGCATGGCTGTCCCTCATACATGATGGCTGGCTTCTCCCAGAGTGTGACTTCTAAGAGACCCAGACAGAAGCTGCCAGGTCATTTTAAGATTTAGGCCTGAAGCTAATATCATGCCACTTGTGCCACATTCTCTGGGTAAAAATCAAGTTATAGGGCTAGCCCAGGTTCAAGTATAAGGTCCTACATAATTGGAGGAGGGGAGATATTTAAAAATAAGCTGCCATGCTCTTCTATAAAATGAAGGAAATTAGCTACATCCCTTAAAGCCTTCATGGTTTTTGTAGTCTATGATTCTCTGATGTAGGCAGTACCCATATTTCTTTGAGTCTATTATATCTATCCTCAGGAAGCCTATTTTTCTATACTACCACTGCCCCTCATTTAGCACTAAGCACATGCAGTTTTACATTATCATTTGCCTTATAAATGTAGTTACTTGACTTCCCAACTTGATTATAAGATCCTCAAGGCCTTTATGCCTCCTTGAAACTCCATTACCTGGTGTACTAACCTATTCATCATATTAGACTTTCAATGAAGATGTAATGATGATGATGGTGGTAATGATGGTGATGATAGAATCACTGCTGTTAAATCATCCTGTCTACTTGAATGAGTACAAAGCAACCATTTACACAGTTGAAAAATAATGCCACCTGCCTTTTATAATTTTTCACATGTCTTTTTAAGGTAGACTTTTTATGATAAGTAAAATAGAGCTGGGAATATTATTTTCCATTGAGCTCTTACTTTAAATAAACATTCTCCTGTTAAAAATTATGCCCTAGTGCAAAAGAGACAATGTTCTGTGGTCATGAAACCATTTCATTTTCTCCTATTATAATTATTTTAACCTCTTGAACCTAGGTAGGGCTGTATAGCTGAATTCTGGTCAGTAATCCTAGCTAGCCATATCTCCACCAAAGAGGGCAGAGAGTGAAGGCCCCAGGTGATTTTCATGCCCTCCTCATCACTCCTGAAGCAATTGGGTGGAAACAAAGCAACACTGAAGCTCCAAGATGGTACACTCACAAGATAGATATAACTTGATTCTTGGTTCACTTAATGGGACAGAACTATCTGACCAAAGCTACTCTCATTGCATTTTTCATGAATGAGAGTCAAACTTTCACTGGGTGGAGATATTGAGGTTTTGTTATAATAACTAAACTATACTAATGATACATCTAGTTCATTCCCAGCATCAATACTGTATAACATGGTCATATACTAGTACTTTAAGTTGACATTTAAGTTAAATATCTTCATTAATAAGTAAACTTATACATCATATTAACATTTACTTATTAATGCATGTGTTTCAATATTTCACATTTCAACTAAATTAACAATATTTTACATTTAGAATAATGTTTCACTATTAAAACAAAGCTGATGTTAGCAATCTATCTTTGCAACATAATTTTCTACCACATACCTAACAGATCTCATGAGCAATCTGTGTGTATTTGACTCTCTGTGTCTGTTACCTTTGCTCATTCCATCCCTCCTGTCATTCAATCATTTAATCAAAACCTTTTATAAGCACTTGCTATGTACTGGACATTATTCCTATCCTTGAGATGCCACAATAAATAGAACACAGTCAGGGGAAAAACAATCACAGCAATATTACTGTACTCTAGAAGGAGAACAAACAATGTGCAATGAGAGCACAAAACAATGAAAGGGCAGAGACATTTTCACAAAAGTGGTGGCATCCACACAGAGTTTTGAGAGGTGAATAGCAGGTTAACAAGTAGAGGAAGAAAAATCTAGATCAGGCATTGAAAATATGAAAAAGCCCATAAGGTAGTACCATTGTATCCTACAGAATGGTGCCAATTGCTGGCCTAAGGATCTGAATTCCATGACCCTAGACATGACTATATAACCAATCCAAGTTCAGGAATGATTTTTAACTAGACTGCATTAACATGAGAGCCAAAGAGTGAGACATGAGGTATTGATCAGGCCTGATTACTCTGTAATTTAAATTTTTTAAGCCTAAGATTTATATGGAGCACCTGACTCAACCGAGGTTGTTCCTAACATCTAAGTTTAGAGGGAGAAATTCCTCAGTCTTATGTATGTGTGACTGAGCCTTGTAAGGAGTAGTTAGGCCTCCCAAAGACTCGCCATGTTCTCATTAGGTCACACTTTATTATGTTCTGTTATTTCTCTGGGTAAGGATTTTGTGTTCCAGATGATTCTACTTCCATCCATCTTAGAACAAGAGGCTAATCTCTTTGTCTTCAATATCAACTGCTTTTGACTTCTTTTTGTATCTTTGATTTACCCAATTGGTAGTCATTGGCATTGGGATCAGGCATTGTTCTTTCTGCCCATCTAAGCCTACAGATACCATCTGTCAATTCAATTCAGAGCACAGTGTGCTTGAGAAAATACATTAGCTTGATATAGCTTGGGATGCATTGTTCATTTGTAAAAGATAATGTAAGAATAGTAATTCAGGGGACAGATCATGAAAAGTGATATATACCATGCTAAGGATCTTGGATGTGATCTTATCTAAATAAGAAGAACCCCAAGATTTTGTAAGACCTGACAAAAGTAGACTTAAAAATACATACATACATTATATATTCCTCTGGTTTTAGTTATTATAACAAAATACCTGAGGAAGGCTAACATTATAAAAAAAAAAAAAGAGGTTAATTTGGATTATAGTTCCAGAAGTAGAAGTTTGAGGGGCCGCATCAGATGTTGACCTTCTTGTTGGCAGAGTTCCAAGGTGGCACAGGGCATCACCTGGCAAGGGACATGGAATGCATATGCCTATCTCCATCTCTCTAAGCTTCTTGTAAACCACCAGGATCTAATCATGGATGTTTCACTGTAATGAACTCATCTAAACCTAATCACTACTCAAAGGCCTCAACTGCAAACACCACAGTTTGTTTCTGTTTCTATTCTCTTAATATCATTACCATAAGCTGGGTGTGGTGGCAAACGCCTGTGATCCCAGTGGCTCAGGAGGCGGAGGCAGGAGGATCGCAAGTTCAAGACCAGAGGCAGTCTGTGTAACTTAGTGAGACCCTGTCTCAAAAACTAAAAAACTGGGCTGGGGGTGCAGCTCAGTGGTCCAGCACTAGTAAAGCATGAAAGCATGAGGCCCTGTATTCAACCCCCAGTACCAAAAGAAAAAAAAAATTACATGTGACTTTGGGGAGTAAATCCATGCATGAGGATTTCTTGGCAGGGGGCATATTTAAGTCATAGCAATACTTACACACACACACACACACACACACATACACACACATTTCTGAAAGGCCAAAAAATGTAAGGAAAAGCAGCTAAGAAGCTTTTGCAGAAATCTGAGAAATGATGAGACTAAGGGGAGGGGAAAGCATAGGAGGATATAGATCTCCATGTATTGAGAAGGTAGGATAACCAAATTTGGTGATTTTAAGTTAAAAGAGGAAGGAATCTGGGATGACCTCAGGGTGTATTCCTTGAAGTGGACAATGTAGTGTCATAGTGTCATTAGTCAAAATTAGAGCTAAAACCAATAAGGGAGGTAAGAAGTAGAAGTGAGAGAAGTGACATCGTTAAGTTTAGTATACTAAATTTGAGAGGTCTCAGATTTAAAGGTGAATTTATTTATTTATTTATTTATTTTGCCAGTTGAAAATGTTTAGAATTCATAGCTGATGTCTTGGTAGGAGAATTGGATTTGGAAATCATTTGTCCACAAAGGTGGCAATCAAAACCATAGCTATTGGCAGAACTAAGAGCTGGAGAGCAAAAGGGGAAGTCAGTCAAGGCAGAATCCTGAGTAAAGGGGGCATTAATGGACTGATGGAATAAGAAGGCACAAAAAGGAGACCACAGGTAGTCAGGGTGGTAGAGGAGAGCACGAGGACCCCCTATGGCTCTTTAGATGTTCTTCATCCTTTAAGGGAGGGTGAAGTGCCACATCCTCAATAAGGAGAAACCTTCAGATGAAATCCCTTTTATAAGGATATACCCCACCCCATATTGGTCTCTATCACCCCATCTATCATCACAAGCTGATTTTATTATCTTTTCAGATGAGCTTTCAAAGGAGAGGAATATGTCTTCTAGTTGCAAATGATAGAAAACCCAAACTGGTTTAAGGAAAAATGAGGAAAAGCCAAGGGTAGATTCTACCTTTAGGTATGGTGGCTCCATGGTATTAAAGCTCCCTGTCATCTTGACTCTGACTTTTCCTGAGGTGGTTTCATTCTCAGACAGGCTATCCTCATAGGGAGACATATAGTTTCAATCTTATAATCTAACTCTCTTCAGTCAGAATGGGGAAAAAACAGTCTTTATCATGGTCATTCTCAGCTCTGGTTGGCTATCATGAGGTCAGTGTGCCCATTTTCAACCAGTCGTAGATAACTAGGTAGATGCTAGTCTCCAATTGATCAGGCTGGATCATAGGGCAAGGAAGTGAGAATATAGTCAGTTTCACCCTGGGAGGACTTTGATATGAACTAAATGACATGCACCAAGAAAAAGAAAAGATCATCAAAGTAAGCGAGGATGTTCTTAAAAGGAAAAATGAAACTAATACTGGGTAAGTAAATAAGAACTGTACACACTTAGATTTTGCATGCAATGGGCATCCAACAAATATGTCCTGATTGGTGACAAGCTTAATTGCCCATTTTTTCTCATCATTGAAAGAAATGTGAGAAAATGTGGGATTATGAAGAGAATTGACTTTTGTTTATGTGATAAGGAAGAATCAGAAAGAAAAAGAAACAGCTGGTATTTGTGTTCACTTGCATCCTGACTGGTAGAGGTAGAGAGAATTCAGAGTAGGTGAGAGAGAGACAGAGAGACAGCAGCAGAAGCACAAGAAGAAAGGTGAGCAAGGCACAGGTCTTCTTCTGGGGAGCTCAGGGCATTTGAGGTTCAGTGTTAATGGGGGCTGCCATGCATTGAAAGCCACCCAAATTCTGAGGCATCTGCATAATGAAAATAACAAGCTTGCCTGTAGAAATCAGATGTACATTATAGAAAAAGTTTGACATTTGTTAAATCACCTATAAAAACTTACCCTGGTTGTTAAGAAGAGGGAGAAAAAAAGCAGTCCTGTATTCATTTCAGAGCTAAATGTCAAGCTCCCTTAAAGATCTCCTTACACATACAGAAGGGGGTGGGGAATGCTGAGCAAATTAAAGGCAATAAACTTTCCAGACATCTTCTTCTCCATAACAGCTCAGAGATGTCTCCTGGCATCTTTAGCAGGGTAATTGCACCTGTCTTTTGTGTCTGTGTTTTGCAACCCATTTTTAAAGGTATGCTCACAGAGCATTTGAAAACTAAATTGAAACACTGGAAGACAAGACACCATAAAATTGACCCAAACTCACTTTATTTACTGTCTGTAGCCAGAGTTGTGTTGCCAGGGAAGCCCACCAAACAAATGATTGCAGAATACTAAAGTAGCAATCCTAGAACCAGAAGACTTTGGCAAATAGCCAAAATATCTCTTTGCTAAATTAGAATTAAGAAGCTCCTAACTCCTATATACTTCAGTGAGTCAGTTACCTGTTACTAAGTGGTACAGTTCATCAGGAAGAAAGGGGGCAAAGTAAATAGATTGGAGATAAAAGACTGAAAGGGAACTGGGTGCTGTGGTACAGACCTATAATCTCAGAAATTGGGGAGGCAGATGCAGTAGGATCATAAGTTTGAGGCCAGAGGCAGCCTGCACAACTTACTAAGACCCCCTGTCTCAAAATAAAAAATTAAAAAAAATAAAAAGCCCTGGGTTCCAGCACATTCATAGAGCACTTCTCTAAGTATGGTGAAGCCCTGGGTTCAACACTTAGTACTGAAGAATAAAAACCTGAAATAAATCATGTTCAAGTTAATAATTTTTAAGAAAACTTTGCTTATTTAAATATTTTGAATCAAAATATACTATATTTACACAGTTATTTTTGAACATCTGGGAATGATGGCTAAACTGTGTCTGAATTATATTTCTCTGAACCCCCAATTCCCCACATGTCTCTCAGCTTGCCTTTTTGTGGGTGCTTGCATATTTCTGTGATTCTGAAAGCTATGTCATAAGTATTGCAGATACCAGCAGGGTCACCAATGGTGACCATGTTTCATCTGAGCTTCCCAAACAAGAAAGACTAGGGAGAAAGACCCAACAGCTCACTCCCAAAACAGTTAGCCATTGAAAACCCTATGAACAGCAGAGAAGTACTGTCAACTACAGTGCCAGAAAATGAGCTCCCCATCCTGGAAGACTGGAGAAGAGTGGCCTCCTCAAAGCAGAGTTGACTTTAATGATGGAAATGGAGTAAAGCCACTGGGACCTCCTTTTGCTGATGTGGCATGGCTCAAAATGAGAAGAAACATAGTGACTGCAACAAAGGACTCAAACATAAAAAGATCACGTGTATGGCACAGTTCTGGGTAGTGTTTTGTTCTGCTGTACTTAGGATCACTATGAGTTGGATGCAACTCCACAGCACCTAACAACAACAAAAAACAATATATATCTCTGTGTAATTCTGTATACATATATATATACATATGAATATGTTTTATGCAAACACATGAAAAATTGCTCCAAATTACAACAAACTTTAGTACCTCCCTTGGATTTAAATCATGGCCTCTATCTATTACTTAACACTTGTATGGAGAACTGAAGTGGTCAGAACCCAGTGTCTACTAGGGAGAGAGTTGCGATACTCAATTTCTCAGAAATGCTGCAAGAAAACAAAGTGGACCCTGAGGAGCTCCAAAGAGATTCAGTATCTCCAAATATACATTATGAATTCAACAGAAAACTAGAGACATCCTTGTTGTCTTTAATATTTTTTGAAAATGCAAAGTAGTTCAATGGTCTCATAGGCTCATTCATTTCTGATAGAGAAAACCAGGGAATCTGCCTTTTATAGAAGGTTTTGTAAGGATATGTGTTCCAAGTTTTCACATGTGGCTTAAAAACATAGTTTCTGGCTATTTGTATACTAAGAACCCCTTGTATTGACACAGACACACAGACACACACACACACACACACACACACACAAATATACAGGCATGATCACTCTCTAAAACCATGTGTGTGATTAGATGATTAGTTCTTGGGCATTGTTCAAATTTTTATTGTTTAAATATTAATAACTGAGATTCGAGTTAGGATAGAAACCATTGCTACACATGAGCATACTTACAAGTATACCTACATACTCTTCACAATCGTGTCCCTTCTTTATCTTGAAAATTCTGTTATCTAGCTGGGGAAAAAAAAGTTTTTATAATTCTCCATGAGCCCATGTCTATAATCTGGAAGCAATGACTCAAATGCATTAATATAACCAAAAATCTTCAAAGAAACCCATCATTTTGTCCAATTTTTGTCATCAGGTGCCATCGAGTCAGGTCCAACTCATTGTGATCCTATGTACAACAGGATGAAACACTCTGGAACACTGACATGCATGGCACTTATGTCCGTGCTTCTCTATTATTTATAAGGTTTTCAGTGGTGGATTGACTGCTTCAGGAATGGGTTACCATGTCCTTCTCCCATTTTTTTGGTGCTGGGGATCAAACCCAGGGCCTCAGAGCACGCAGAGCAGGCACTCTACCAAATGATGTAAACTCCAGCCCTATTTGTGTGTAAGATCCCCCGGAGGGTATCCTTCTTAAGCGGAGACCCAAGCCCAAGGACTGAGGTTGAGCCACAGGATGTAAACGCAAGAGGCAGCTTTATTGTTCACACAGGCGCCTGCGGACGCTCCAGATGACTGAGCGTGCAGGGCAAAGGGCGGTTGTTCTTTTATAGGCAAAAGCGCGGGTACAGAAGCAGAAGCATGGTTATTGGTTGATTTAAAACATTTCAGGGGTCATGGTGGGAACTTCAAAAGACGCGGGGGCGGGAATTTTAAAAGGCGCGGGGTCGTGGCGGGGATTCTTGAAAAGCGCGCGCTTGCGCGCGCGCGGATTTCAAAAGGCGCGGTTCGCGGTTACTGCCAGATCTGATATGGAACTTTCCCTCTCTCTGGTTCTTTCTGATAGGGGACTTTCTGTCCTGGCCCACTTTCCTGGTATTGGGGCCAGCCGTCCCAGGCAGTTACAGTTTTAGGTGGGGTCTTTCAGGGTCTTTCAGTGTACACTTAATATAAAGAAAGGTTAAAATTTTAAAAAATATGTTGAACTTCCATGGGGACAAGGCAAGTATTGCTAAACAGGTTCTGCACAGCTGTTTACATAGAGACCTCAGGCATCCCAGAGAGGAAAGTGTGCCCACTGTGGGGACACCAGAGTGATCCTTGGAGAAACTAACAGGGCTTCTGTAACCTTGTTTAGATCAATCTTCCCACCACAATCTTATCTTTACTGAGACAGCAATTCTTGACAACAGGATGAGTGTGCCTTTCTCCCAACCCTCCAAGAAAGGTCTTGGTTAAAAAGAGAGAAAGGAAATGACACTGGGGTTCCAGTTAACATCTCCTGTCCACAGAGGCCTCCAGTGGGAGCCCAGAGACTTATAACCTTCTTTATCTACATCCTTGGACCTATCTTTGCTACCTCCCTAGACTTTGAAAGATACAGAATTCTTAATGCCGCCACATTGGAGATGTCCCTAGGAACCATTAAGTGACTGTCTCTAATAAAGAACAAAGCCTCTGGGACAAAGCACTCACTTTCATTGGGATGGCAGGAGTCTGGGATGAGTCAGTCCCATTAACAAAGCACCAAAGAAGCTTGGAGAACGCTATTGTTCCATTTCCCTCCCTCAGGCTATGACCACTGTCTCTCTGGCTCTCATCTTAAAGGCCATCTTCTTTGGGGGAATTCCAAGTATAGCTGGATGGTCACCAAATTGGGCAGTCTTTTATTTATTGGCATTGTATGGGGGAGTTAGAAAGGGCTGGGGAGAGAGATCCATTTCATTTCTCTATATACTTTTATGATTTATGAAAAATTGATCTACTCCCTTCAGTTAGATAACCATGAGTCAGAGAAATACAGTTACAATAAAGTGGCAGTGTCATTTCTAAAGCAGACCATGCTGCAGACCACGAATGATGGTCAATTATAATAAGTTATTCCTGTCTGGTGGCCCTGTATAAAATGAACTATCACCCAAGATGAATTAAAGCTGGGGCTTGGAAGACTTCCTATTGACTGGGCTGCAGTATAATTTATAATTATTTCTGTTTACAGGTGAGGTGGCATAGAGAAGCCAGAAAGAAAACTGATCTAGCCCTCACCTGCAGATGAATAAGAGCAATGAAAAGGGCACCTGCTTATTAAGGTTTTGATCTATAAATATTTTTTTCAGTCATCACAGTGTTCGGTATCTACACAGACACAGATATATAAGAGAGGATCAACAAAGTGTTTGTAACCAAGATATCCAGCATCAGCACAATGATTTCTAAGGCCTTATGGACTACACCCAGCTCATATCAACGGCAAATGAAGGTCATCTGGACACATGTTCTATATTTCTGAATGTGAACAACTTTGCCATTTTATAATGATAGGATCATTTTTCAAGAAAGTACCTTCTTCCTATTTTGAGGGTCTCCTTCTCCTCCTCCTCCTCCTCCTCTTCTTCCTCCTCTTCCTCCTCCTCCTTCTCCTCCCTCTTCTTCCTCATTTGGTTTTGTTTTTTGAGGCACTCTGTAGCCAAGTCTGGCCTGGAACTCACTTTGTAGCCCACACTAACTTCAAACTTGTTATCCTCTTGCCTCTGCCTCCTGAATGCTGGCATTGCAGGTGTATAACACCATGCCAGGCTCTTCTTTTTTGAATCTCAATTTCCCTGAACCTTCTAACAGAAAGAGATGCCTAAATTTCAGTTATTAAAGTAAGAATGACACTGTTCTCAATCATGCCAAGTAGCATGATTAATGAGCCAGAGGGAGATTCCAATAGACCTATCCTTGATTCTTTCTCTACCTTTATTTCTCTTGCCATCTTCCTCTGTGTAGCTTTACATCTCTCTAGCTCACTACCTGTCCATATCTCTGTGTACCTAAGGGTATATTTTTCTAGTCTCTATGTATTCTCTCTCTACCTCAATCTCTCACTCTCTCTCTCTCTCTCTCTCTCTCTCTCTCTCTCTCACACACACACACACACACACACACACACACACACAAGCATGCCTCACTTAAGATTTAGAGGCACTTCAATATTAAACCTTAATACCAAACTTCCTTTCCTTGTCTATGCCCTTAAATGTGGCTCTGAAATGTGAGAGTTCCTGGATCCAGTCAAATCAAGGAAATTGGCTCTGATATTCTTCAGCTCCCTTTAGCTGGGCCCTTTTGTATCTGCTGTACTGACTCATTCCTCCATGCTGCACACAGATAATAGTCCTGTGTCTAATCAGCAGGAGTATAGAGTTTGTTAGCCTGAATGTGGACCACTCGACATGAACCCAGCCTTGCAGTGAGATCACATTAGAAGCCCTGCCTGCTTCCACAAAGACATCCTTGTCTGCACTGGGGGCCAGCAGTGAACCTAGGCACCTGCTCTACTCATGGCACTGCTTTCTTATTCCCAGGCTACCCAGAGCATATTTTGGTGTACTGTCCAGTTCCTCCAATTGTCTATTTTATTCATTGAGTGAATAAATATTTAGTGCATGTCAGCTACCTCCTGGCATCCGAACCTAGCTTAGAGGTGGTATCAGGGAACCAAATGAGAATATCATCCACTTACCACCAATATTACAGCAGGTCACTTACACACTTAATTGGCAGCGCAACTACTCTGCCTGAGTTTGCCATCTAGTTGAAGGACTGATGTTCTATCTCCAGCCCAGACCTCTGACTGACTCCCGCTCTCAACTCTCAACCTCTCTGATCTTGCTTAATTTGGCCCAGTTCTCTGTGTATTTGTGTGTGTGTGTGTGTGTGTGTGTGTGTGTGTGTGTGTGCGCGCGCGCGCGCGCGTGCTAAGGGTGTCGAACCCAGGGCCTTATGGATACCAGGCAAGTGTTCCACCACTGAACTACACTCACAGCCCCTTTATTATTTTTGACTTTGAGATAAGGTCTCATTAAACTGCACAGGCTGCCTTTGGCTTTGAACTTGTGATCCTGCTGCCTCAGCCTTTCTAGTTGCTGGGATTATACATGTGCATCATGGCACCAAACTCAGTTCTCTGTTTCTTCTAATACTAACTAATTATGCCACCTTCCTCACACTCCTGTGACTATCCCATCATCTTCTCACCCTTAAGAGACATATAATACCAGAGTAAGTTAAATTTTCTCAGCATGACAATTATTCCTTTATCTTAGAAAGAATGCACTAGTCTTCCTTCTGAATTTAATCACAGATGGGGAAACTCCTTCATTATGGTTGCATCGTAGCTCTCTGTGCAAAGTGGAGAGCTCTGTGTTAGGTTTTCTTCTCGCATTATACCAGGAGCAAGAAGGCTTCAAGCTTGACTGTGAGAGGAGATGCTACCTGCCTTTAATCATAAACCCTCATAAACAATTAGATTTCACAAGAGGCTGAGACAAGGCCCTCAGAACTCCAGGTACTGGCTTGGCCTCCTGAATCTTCTCACTGTAAAAAGATTCAGTCGTTAACTCACTGGTATCAAGATTGTGTGGGTGTGCACACGTGCATGTGTGAAAGAGACAGCACACGTGTATATATGTGCCATCAGCCATTTCCTTCCACCTCCTGGGAAGCTGAGGTCTTTATTCATAACAACATTTTATGTCCCTAACACAGGTCATTAGGAGCCTTGGTATTCATAATACTTCTTGCACCCAATACTGTGACATCTATTGCCAGTGTGTCTTTATATAACTCCATTGTGAACCAATGGGAAAGGATTTCCAACTCCACTGGGAAGCCTATAATGAAATCATATTCATAAATCTGTTCACCCTTTCTACCACTTTGCTTTTACCAGAATTCTTATAAATGCACTCTCTCTGTGTCTTACAGCTAATAAATTAAATGAATAAGAAATGTAGGAAAAATGCTGGATCCTAGTGCACATCCCATAGACCTTATAGGTGAAACGGTTCTAGAGAGATAACTTGCAACTGCTAGATCCTGGGATGTGGCTGGGCTAGGTGCTGGGATGGGCAGCGGTTCTAAGTCCCTCCCTACGGCAAAGACACCCAGCAAAGCAAGGGAATGTAGCTCATGTCAGTTACCAAACCTGTGCTTAATGTTTCATCCAGCCCAACTCAAGGCAAATAAATATTTCAGCAAAAAGAACTGCCCATGATCTATGTGAATGTCACTGAATTAAGAAAGCTACTAAATTCACTTCAGTTACTGAGAAGTGGGAGGGAAGGACTTCAGAGAATAGCTTGATTTGTTCTTGCCTCAGCTCTTCCAAGCTCTTTGATTTCCCCTCTGTTACTCCCTGTGATTCTTCATGCTTCTCTTTGAAAGTTTTCTTTTATTATCATTACTCTTATTTGTTTTATTCAAATACTTGAGACATTAATGTGAACAACCTAAGGAAAAATTTGTGTACCTTACTTTCCAGTTGAAAATCTGGACACTGAAGAAAAAACATTCTGGACATTTTCCACCCCTACCATGGGTCCAAACACTTTGGCTAATGCAGAAAGTTTGAGTCTAAATAGAGACAGGCAAAGCACTGTGAGTAGAAACGGGTAGTAAATTCTACAATTAAGGAGCAGAGCCACTAAAAGCTCTTACTCCAAGGGACCTGAGATTATACTGTGAACAAATTAAAATGCCTGCTGCTTCATTCTCACCAGGTGACTGGTGACATATGGTGATAAAAGATCAACAAATATATTGAATTAGATTCCTGCTTTTAAAAAAAAGTTGCAGAAACTAAGACTCTAACACCGAAATTTACAAACCACAATTCCCACAACAGGTAGAGAGGAAGTCTTGACATCTAATACTTTTTCAGAACAGGGGGATGTGGTCTTGAGTAACCTATATTTAGCAAATGTCACAATCTGGCATTCCTACAAGTAGAGAGTTACAGACCTCCAGTTTCCAAACACCTAAGGCATTAATTAATCTTTTCAAATCTTCACAGTGAGTCTGTAGTCTCGGCCTGGTAGTATTTCATAAATGATATAAAGGTCAAGTAAGAGGAAGAGGAGAAACAGGTGTCCGTTCAAGGATCTGAAGACAATGGGCCAACAAAGGCCACTCCAATTGAAGATGCTCCCCAAACATTTTAATCACCTTGAATTGCCAAGAAGAGCTCAAGCCAAGGAACAAAATTCCCACGACATCAAATTAGGTAGTCTTCAAGTAGGAAATTCTTCGATTAATAATAGAGAGCCCAGAATGAAATCCAATCATTTAATTAAATCTGAGCATTGCACTCACCACGCAAAACTTCCCACAGCAACCTGACAAACTCAATGTCATGTAAACTTGTCAAGGTCACACAGTGACAGAACAATGAAGGATACATACAGATGAAATGACTAAACGCACCAGTTTGTTGTTGTTAGGTGCCATCGAGTTGGGTACAACTCATAACAATCCTCAGGGTTTTCAATGGCTGATTGTCTTCAGGAGTGGATTGCTATATCCATCTCCCATTTTTGCAGTGCTGGGGATGGAACCCAGATCCTCAGAGAATGTGGATCAGTGCTCTACAAACTGAGATAAACACCAGCCCAAGTGGACAGGTACACAGGTAGAAGTTGGTCAGTTCATAGTAACGAATGGGATTTTTATAATATAGTTCCTAGCCTGAGCATCCAGGAGCTAAAGAGAGCATCTCACCACTATCCCACCACCTGTGAATCCTTAGGCCCATGGGATAATTCCCATTCCTAGTTCCCTTTTGTGCAAATCCTCGAATAGAATATGGTTTCCCCAGAAGACTCCCACCTTGTACCATTGGAACTCTTGTTTAACTTCTTACCAATCACTCCAGAGAAAACAGAGAGGACTGCTACACTTTGGATGTTTTCCTTTTTCAGAAAAGTTTTTTCTTTTATTTATTTAATTTTTGTTTATTTGTTTTTATTGGTAATTTTTAACATACAGTTGAATGAGTATCATTATGACATTTCCATGGGCCTTTATTCAGCCATAAAGAAGGATAAAATTATGATATTTGCTGGAAAATGGATGGAACCAGAGATGATCATTTTATGTGAAATAAGTCAGATACAGTTTGGATCTTAAATGCCCCCCAACAGCCCATATGTTAAATAAAGGCTTAGTCCCCAGCACTATTGGGATGTGGTAAAACTTTTAAGAGATGGGGCCTACTAGGAAGTCTTCATCTGTGTGCCCTCGAAGGGACAGTGAGACCCAAGTCCCTTCCTCTTCTTCCTCTACTTTTTACTTGTTGGTCATGAGGTGAATGATTTTTTGTTCTTCCACTCAACCCTGCCATGATGTGCTACCTCATCACAGGTCCCAAGTGCAATGGGACCAATAGACAATGGATTGAAACCTTCAAAACTGTAAGCCTAAATACACCTTTTCTCTTTATAAGTTTATTTACTCAGGTACTTATTATAGTGATGGAAATCTGATTAATACAAGGGAAAAAATAAATGAACAACTTATGTAGTTCTTGAAATCTTATCATCATTGTCTATAATGTAGCCCTGACTTTATTCTTCATTACTCCTTAGTTTTTTAAAAAATGGACTTTCTCTGATCATTTAGAAGGATTCTAACTTGTACTTTTTAATACACATGACCTGCAGATAGTCATACCATTCACTCATCATTGTCTCTAGCAAGTGGAGGACCTGTTTTCTAGAGTACCCTCTTCTGAGGCAAGGACCTGTGTATGCAACCAGGACAGCACAGTATGTGCTAATTGATACCATGGTCTCCTCTCTAGCTCAAGATAACAGTCAAATTTAGGAGACATTCCAGCCTGAATACACTCCTCAAAATGGCTTTTACATCACACTTTCACATACCAATAAAGCAAATAACATACATTTTGGTTGCTGAACAAAATGTTGTACATAGAAATGGTCCAATGGTATATATAGGGAAAAATTCACTCTAAATTTTAAGAAAAGTCTATGTAAATTTGTTATATTTAATCTTGAATCTTAAGCAAAAAAAAAATTGCTAAGCCATAAAAAGAATGTGAATTTATGCATAAGCCTTTCCATAATCCAGCAATTTCACTACTAGGTTTTATCCAAGAGAAACAAAAACATATGCCCACAAAAGACTTGTACAAGAATATTTACAGCAGCCAAGAATTGGAAACAACTCAAATATCCATCAACAGATTTGGAATAAACTATGCTAAACTCATACAATAGAATACTATTCACCAATAAGAAGAAACAAACTTGATATATACCACTACACAGCTGAATCTCAAAAGCATAGCATAATACTAGGTGAAAGAAGCCAGACACAAAAAGTATTTCTAATATGATTATACTTATATGAAACTTGAGAATAAAGGAAAATGTTCTATAGTGACAGAAATCATAAGAATGATTGGCTAAAGGGGTGGAGCTGCTTAGAAATATTCATAAGGGAGTTTCTAGGGTGATAAAAATGTTCTATATCTTGATGGGGTATGTGTTACATCGGTATTTACACTCATTCATGTGCACATGTAATATTCATGCATTTCACTCTATGCAAACTATATCTCAATTTGATAAACAACATACTATTTGCATATGTGGAAAATACATTGCACATGCCAAGTGATTTTTTAGACAAGCAATATAAGTAAGTTCACTTTGTGTTGTTAACAACTTTATCATTAACTCAGTCCTTCGGAGTGTCCCTGTCACTTCCTGTTAAAACAGCATCCCCACAACTGCAATAGATTCTTTACAACAGAGGAACTAGAAAGCCTTAGAAGGGTGATACTTCAAATGTGTCCTTTCCATGTGCTCTAGCAGAAAATATAATGAACCAAATTAACTGGAAGGAAAGAGAAAGGGACATGTGCTCTACCAAACATCACCATAGCCTTGAGAGCATTTGAAACCCTCCTAACATCCACCAACTCAAACTCTGAAATAGCGAAAGAGCTGGAGTTGGCAGTATTCAATAAATCATCAAATAGTCTCAGCATAGCTGTCTTCTTGGGATGAGCTCTAAACCTTGATTGAAATTTCTTCAATAAATCAAATGAGGCAAGGTGATTCTGTAATTACTCATAAATAACACTGCTTCCTTCATATCTTAGACAGAAAACTAGAATTTGAAACCTGCTGGCAATGAGATAAGACTCTCATGAAAATGCAACAAGTGTGCTATGGTGCCAGCCTTAATAATATAAGATCAAGCCCAGATTTAAGAAAATAATCACGATTTAAAAAAAAAAAGTATTGTCAATGCCAGAGAATATTCTCACCCAAGGCAAAATATCACTAGTTATAATGCTTGAATTCTTAAGTCTAGTTCCTGGAAAGGTAAGGAGTGCAGAGAGGGACACAAATTAGAGGAAAATCTAGAGGAACACACATGGAAGGGACCATATCTGTCCCTGTGGGCTAGATTTTGTGATTGGGATGACTCTGGTGATTTTTAACCAGTGCAAATGCACCAAATATTTTCATTTCTATTTCTTTGTCAGCTCTAATTACTTGTCAGTTTGAAAAATGAATGTTCATTGGAGCCCCTTTTCCTGCCAACAAGATAATGTGGGCTTAAATATCATAAGTGGAGTGAATGGCATGGGTCTTTAACCTCTAGGTCAAGACCCAACCATTCTCAATATTTTCAGGTAATAGCAAAAAGGACTTTGAATCTTAATTAAAACTATGATTTTTCTTCCTCTTAGAATTAAAACCTAATCAATGAATGAATTTATTTTTTGCACTCTGCTTAGGAATGTATGCTTACATTATCTTTATGAGGTCAAGGTAGAAGCCCTAACCTATTTATGAAATGAAGTTGTTGAAAATTAAGATATGAACTATCTTTCCCAAAAGGTCATTATAGCAGATGGTGTTGGTGCCCCAGTAATGGTGACCTGCTGCAAGCAGCTGCCAGCTCCCTGCCTGAGGGCTTTCTCTCTGTTCCGGCCAAGTAGGGCTGAAGTGCTGGGAAGTTTATGCTTTCAAAAGCCACCTTCAGCCAATGAGGTATGAAAAAGACATAAATACTCCAGATTCTCAGCACTTAGGTGGAACAACTAGGAGGTATGTTCTACACTGCCCCCTAGTGCTACCTAATAGAATCAGCCCTAATTGCCCATAATTAATACAACTGTGTAAGCTTCCTTCCCTTTTGTCTCAACATTTCACTCCCTAGTAGGTCCTTCCTGCAATCCCAGCACACATAATTGATTTGCACCCCAATCCTGGACTCAGGATCTGTATTTAGCAGAACCCAAGCTTAGATACTCATATGCATGATTTCGATTAGATACAAGCCTAGTAAGCTCCCCAGATTTTAATAAAAGCTCCGTGATTCAGGAAAAATAAAAAGAAGTCTGGCTGGGATTTAGCTCAGTTGGTAGAGCGCTGTTCTGCAGTCTCTGAGGTCCCGAGTTCAATTCCCAGCACCGCAAAAAATGGGAGAAGGACCTGGTAATCCATTCCCAAGGCAATCCCGAAACAGTCAGCCATTGAAAACCCTATGAGGGTCAATATGAGTCAGTACCGACTCGACAGCACCTATCAGTCAATACCGACTCGACAGCACCTACCACCACCAACAACAAAAAGAAGTCTACCCTAGCTGAGCATGGTAGCACACACATATAATCCCAGCACTCAGGGGGCTAAAGCAGGAAGAGTTGAGGCCAGCCTGGGCTACATAGTGAGATCCTATGTCAAAGCAAGGAAAAAAAAAATTCTGGATTGACATTCTGATTTTAGAAGGTTGGTGGGGGAGTCTCTGGCATTAAATTTATAATGATTAGGAAAATTAGCTTCTCTCAACTATGCGTAAAACATAAAGCAAAAAAAAAAAAAAAGAAAAAAGAAAAAGAAAAGAAAAGAAAAGAAAAAAGAAAAAAGAAAAGAAAAATAAACAACAACAAACTCCATAGTATTAAGCCTACTTCAGAACAAGGGTATGATATGCCAGCATGAAGTCAGTTGTTTGCCCCATAAGAATTAGAGTAATTTTTAAACAGCAAACTTTTATAGGGACATCCTTTTCTCATTCCTGTCTCTGAAGGCCAGTTGCTCAGGGGTACGTGATTATTTAATCCGTCAGTATAGTCAGTGGGTTCCTATCTAAGACTCTTTGTTAGTATTTTGAAGAGTTTGAGTTGCTTTATGATGCTTGTGGAACTTAATCTAGAAAGACTTACAGTAGAGGGTTGGAGATAGACATTGTAATTCTAGTATTCTCTATTCACATTTGAAGAAGAATCCTTGCCATTTAAATCTGCAAGAGATGATGTTATGGTTTGAAACTAAAATGTCCCCCAAGGGTCATGTGTTTGGATGCTTGGTTCCCAGCTTGTGGTGCTATCCTGGGAGGCTGTGCAACTTTGGGAGATGGGACCTAGCTTTGTGAAAGTAGGTTAGAGGGGGTGGGCATTTGGGGGTTTTATGCAGGTTCTAGTATTGTTCTCTTTGCTCCTAATCCACTGTGATGTGAGATTCTTTGCACAAGCCCTGCTGCCTCCTCTACTACCATAGCCCCTCTGTCTCTATGGACTATAGTCCTCTAAACCATGATCACCAATAAATCATTCCTCCCATAAATTTGTCTCTCATAGTTATTCTGCCACAGCAACACAAAAGCTGACTAACAAAGACAACTGGTACTGAGAATGGGGTTTCATTGCTGTGCAGAAGCCTGATGATATGGTCCTGAAGTCATTGGAACTTTTCAGGAAGAATTTGGAACAGTTTGGTGATGCCAGTGAGAGAAGCCCTTGAATGCTGTAAGCAGAGGTTGAGGAGCAGTTCTGGGGAGAGTCTGGAAGGCCAGAATGCAGACATCAATGAGGACAATAAAGATAGGGCTCATGGGGTTTCAGAGGAAAATGAAGGCTCTCTTTGGAATTGGAATAGAGCCCATCCATGTTACATTCTGGCAAAAAGTCTGGCTATGCTTTGCTCTTGTCTTAAAGATTTAAGTGAGACTAAATTTAAAAGTAATGGAGTAATTAGCTTGGCAGAAGAAACATTAAGCCAGAATAGTACTGAGGGTGTGGCTTGGTTATTACTGGATGCTTCCTGCTAGATTTATAATTTTAAAAAAGGAAGAACAGAAGAATGTGAAAACCATGCAATTTTAAGAAGAAAAATAGCTGAGGCAACTTAAAAGTTTCTGTGGACAGGGCAAGTTCAAGCAAGGAAGTGGTGATTGTTAAATAGGTAAGCTTCAGTTAAGAGAAGTCATGCATGTTGTACTACGACAACAGAAATTCCCTGCGGGCAAAATAGGGGTCAGCCAGGCCCCTCCCATTGAAGGTGCTAGGGTGTAAAATGGCAAACTCATTTAAAAGAGTTTCCTTTGTAAAGACAGTGCCTGAAATGTTAGTGCTACCTGGATCTCCCACTCAAACAAGGGCAACCAGGGAAGTAGTTTCCAGGCCTGAGGAACATCGAAGCCACTGCTGTAGCCATGGTCAAGAAGGGTAAAGCTATCACCTGAGCTAGCAACAGACCATGACATTATCCATGTGGTGGGTTTTATAGGCATACAGAATGCAAGGGTTATGGGGTTATGGAGGTTGCTGCCAAGGTTCCAGAGAATAGCTTGTGAGGCCAGGCAATGAGTACCGAGGTCAGATTCCCCACAGAGAGGTCCTGAAGGGCTGGTGAGTGAAACTTTAAAGGTGGAACCTAAGCTGCAATGGAGATCCCAGGATGTTGGAGATACCAACCTGTAAAACATCTGCCAACAAAAGCTTCTGGCAACAAATGGTACCAGCCCAAGAAGACCATGTGGCCTGAAAAATGCAAGGCCATGGGAGTGGAACTGCTTAAGCCTATTTAAGCCCAGATGATGCCATTGTGTGTGACAGATGCCACTGTTTGTGTGCCCTGATGGATTTCAATCTTGATTTGGACCAGTCTTTCCTTTCTGTGCCCCTACTCTTCTCTTTTGGGATGGGAGAACCTGATTTTGTTTTGCAGGGGCTCACAGCTAAGTTTGCTTTGAGTCTCAGTGGAGACTTTGAACATAGACTTTTGAGCAAGGTTGAAGTTGTTGAGATTTGGGGGATTCTTAAAGTTGGATGAATGCATTTTGCCTTAGGAAATGGCCATGAACATTTGGGGACCAGGGGCAGAGTGTTATAAGCTTGAAACTAAATTATTCCCAAAGGTCATGTGTTTGGATGTTTGGTCCCCAGCTGGTAGTAGTGTCCTGGGAGGCTATGGAACTTTGGGAGGTCAGGCCTAGCGGTGTAGATGTAAGTCACTGGGTGCAGGCCTTTGTAGGTTTTATGTGGGCCTCCAGTTCCAGTAGCACTCTCTCTGCTCCTGATCCACTCTGATGTGAGGTTTTCTACCACAGGCCCTGCCAACTGCTCTGCCACCATGCTGCCCCACTGTCATGCCTTCCCTGCCTCTATGGACTGACACCCTCTAAACTGTGAATCCCAATAAATCATTTTTCCCATAATTTTGTTTCTGTCAGGTATTCTGCCACAGAAACACACAAGCTGACTAACACAGATGGGGACAATGGACCATCTGTGGCAGCCTGGAGTCCACCCTCTTCTCTGTCTTCACACTAGGTATAAATGCAGCAGTGAGGCCACAAAATGGGACTGGAAGTTAAAGATGTAGGTGTTGTCCCAACTCAGCAGTGGCAAGCAGTGTGATATTGGTAGATCAATTTGATCTTTCCTAGGCCTTGGTTTCTTCCTCTCTTAAATGAGGGGAAGTAACTTAAGAATTCCTCTGCACTTTAATTCTATTCTCCAAGAGTAATGCTAATTTATTATTCAAGTCAGTAAGGGTAATTGTAAAAGTAAAGGCTGTGATAATCTCTTAGGGTTTGAATGTGTCCTAACTGATGGATATGGGTTTGGGAAATTGTGCTTTTGTAATTCAAAGGGCTCTTAAACTAAACCCTTTAAGGAATTCCCATTTTAGCCTTGCTAGTAGAGTTCAGAAAATATCTTTCTTTCAGCAAAATAAATCCAGGGCCTAGAAATATAAAACGAGAATAAAAAATACTTAAGACTTACAAAAATTGGAGGCTAAACAATAAAGTTAAAAGTACTCATTTTGAACAGATGAGCCAGGTGCCCTGGGAAAGCACTTATAATCCCAGCAAGTCAAAAGAAGGAAGCAGGGGATGGCAAGTTTGAGGCCAGAGGCAACCTGCACAACTCAGTAAGACCCTGTCTGAAAATAAAAAATAAAAGAGGGGCTAAAAGGGGTGGGTATGCATGCATGAGACCCTAGTTTTAACCTAATACTAGGGAGAAAAATGTGTTCTCTTATCACCATGCCTGCTAGAAACAGACATAACTCATTTTTGGAGTCCCAACTACTAGTGATGTCACCAGTGGTATTTAGGGTAAAGGTGGGGGGGTGCTTCTGGCTCATCCTTAATCCTGGTGCCCCCATTTCTCTAATGCGGATACACGCATTCTCAAGTTTCTTTTTTGTATGTGTATTACTCTATTTTGCATTGCTATAACAAAATACATAAGGCTAGGTAATATATAAATATAAGAGGCTTATTTAGCTCACAGTTTTGGAGATTCAAAATTATGGTATCAGCATTGGCTCAGCTCCAGTGAAGTCCTCATAGCAGATGGCATCAAAATAGTGGAAGCATATGAGAGACACAGACAGAGAAAGAAAGGGAGAGAGAGAGAGAGATTGATTCACATGGTAAAACAGAAAGCCAGAAAGTGAGATTGGATTAGCCTTCCTCTTTTTGTAATTACTCACTTTCTCAAGAACTAAATTGGGTCTCTCAAGAACTACATTAATCTCTTCCAAGGACATCTTCAATGATCTAATGACTTCCCAATAAGTCCTCCCTCTTAAGGCTCCCACCCACTTTTAGCATTAGCACACTGACAATCAAGCTTCCAACACACAAACCCTTGGTGAATAAGCCATATCAAATTACAGAGGTATATAACTTTTTTCAAATCAACTATAAGACATTCACCCTTGCCCTTCAGCACCCCTTATTTCTTCATATTTTGCTACATCTATTACTCTTCACTATGAAAATTTTGAACATGCAATATCTCTACCCACAGAGGAAAATATTACTTCCTATTCATGGATGGAAAAAATAAGGTTCAGAAGTAGTAAGTGACCTAGCATCCTACCTATGTCGATGTAGCTCCAAAATAGAAGTAATATTTGTCTGCATCAAATGTTATTTATTTTCATTTTACATATATTATACATATTATTGGGAGAAGGACCTGGCAACCCCCTCCCAAAAATCAATCCGCCATTGAAAACCCTATGAACAGCAGAGAAGCACTGATAGTAGTGTTTCCCCTGTTGTACAGAGGGTCGCTATGAGTCGGATACCGACTCAACAGCACCTACCAACTACCAACTACATACATATTATTACTATTTTTATTATTACATACCTAACACATAATATAAAATGTATAAAGTACATATTTTATTATTTTTATGATTATAATGTTCATTGTAATACAAACTAATAGCTATAAAAAAGTGTAATAATTATTATCTAACTTTAGACTCTTGATCTTTTAAAAGGCATTTATGGAATGTTAGACTTTTATTTTTATATCTTAATATATCTTTGACTCCAATTCTATCGTCTTAAAAATTCTTCTAAATCATTTTCTTCTGCATTTGCATAGTTGATATACGTGGGACTTATTTTTTGTATTGTAATGTGATAGGGATCTTTATTTTCTTCATAGATAACTAGTTGTCAAAGCATCTTTTCTGAGTGAATTAAAACCTCACTTTTGCATTAAATGTAGGTCCCATTTGTACTTGGTTCTATTTCTGGATGATTCTGATCTGCTTGTCTTCATATAGCTTATATACAGCTTATATACATCTGAAAAACACCACTCACCCCAAGATATCCAAGCTTTAAAGCTGGAACCTGTAAATGCTATCATGTTTGGAAAAAGAGCCTTTGAAAGTATGATTCAGAGACTTTGCAATGAGGAGATTATCCTGGATTATTGGGGTTGGCTCTGAATGCCATCACCAGTGTCTTTAAAAGAACAGATAGAATTCAATTACAGAGACAGAAGAGAAGGGGGCCACAGGCCCTGCAGGCAGAGACTGAAGTGATGCTACCACAGGCAGAGAACATGGGAGCCACAAGAGGCTGCAAGAGTCAAAAACCAGACTCTCTATTAGAGGCTCCAGGTGAAATTTGACCCTAAGGATACCTTGATTTCAGACTTCTGGCCTCCAGAACCATGAGAAAATAAATTTCTGTTGCTTTAAGCCACCAAGCTAGAAATGATTTCTTACAGCAGCAGTAGGAAACCCATGCAGTAGTTATACAGTACTTCTTTGCATTTTTAAAAAATGTTAAGTCATGTCCCTAGTCATTATTCTTTTCCAAAATTGTTTTGACTTTTCTTTTCTTTATATTTTTGGTCTTTTTTGGCAGTATTTATTTGGGGGTTGAACCCAGGGCTTCATGCATACTTTGCAAACAATGTTCCTCTGGGTTGCACCTGCAGTCCATTATTTATTTATTGATTGATTGATTGATTGATTAAATTTTGAGTCAGGGTCTCACTAAGGTACACAGGCTGCCTCTGGCCTTGAACTGCTGATCTTCTGGCCTCCACCTCCCAAGTCACTGGGATTACAGGCATGTGCCACAGTGCCTGGCCTGCTTTGGCTTCTCTTAATCATTTAGTCTTCCAGTGTAGTTTTATGTAGTTTTGGCTGGATGCAGTTCACAGTAAAATTACTTTACATTTATATATTTCATTGGGATGAGTTGATACTTTTATATTAGTCCTTTCACCCAGGAATATCATATTTTTTCAATTAATTTGTCTTATTTTAAATCTTTGAATAAGATTTTAGATTTTTTTCCTTTTCTTACCTGCATCTTCTTCATTTTATTTATCTCTAACTATTTTATTGTTTTTGTCATTAATAATAATAATTTCTTCCCATCTCCAACTTGTTATTTTAGTTTTGGAAGAAAACTATGGATTTTATGTATTTATCCAATCTCTCTCATCTGCACTGTCCATGTTCTCTTAATAATTTTAATGCTGTTATAGTGGAGTCTCTCAGGCCCTACCAGGATGAAATGAGTCTCTTCTGCAGTGTTTCTGCTGATCATTTTATTTATTACCTTCATCACATCCATTAGCACTTGCAAAATACTGTTCAATTTTACTAGTATTGGAAGTTATCCCTAACTTCCTGTTATTTTAATGGAATTGGCTTCATACTTTCAATCTGTTTTTTTTTTTACTCTTCCAGCTTCTTTTGGCTTCCATGTTCTCTGCCTGTGGTAGCATCACTTCAGTCTCTGCCTGCAGGGCCTGTGACCCCCTTAACTTCCGTCTTTGTAATTGAATCCTATCTTTTCTTTTAAAGACACTGGTGATGGCATTCAGAGCCAACTCCAATAACCCAGGATAATCTCCTCATTGCAAAGTCTCTGAATCATACTTTCAAAGGATCTTTTTCCAAACAAGATAGCATTTACAGGTTCCAGCCTCAACCATGTTTCCATGGTTTCTGCTAAGCATATGGTCTCTATGGTGTCCACTTCTTTTCTTCTATAAAAATTTTACTTTGAAATCTTAAGAGGAATGGATGCTAGATTTTATAAAAATGCCCCTTCACTATCTGATGGCATAATCAAGATTTCCCTTCTTTTAAATTCATTTAGGTAAGGAAACATGAGACATATTTCCCAATTTGATATCTCTTTGAATTCTTTGAATAAGTACCATTTGAGTATGGCATTCTTCTCTATTATTCAGTTGAAATCACTTTCCTAACACTTCATTTTAGAAAATGTGTATCTATAATCATGAGTGAATTAGCTCAAAAATTTATTTAGTATATGAACCTTATCAGATCTTGGTATTAGAATTATGTAAATTTAATAAGATAAATTGTATAGGTGCTATCTTAAATCCTCTAATTATTTAGATTACAGTGAAATTTTCATATTTTTAAAAGTCAGATCAGATTTGACTATAAAATGACATGATTTTTCAAATGGTAGATATTTTATTATATTATTATCAAGTTACTGGTAATTGGTCTAATACACTATTTCAATCCATGTTGAATCTTTTATTTATTGATTATTTATTTACTTATTTATTTATTTTTTAGATAAGGTCTCACTACAAAAGCCCAGGCTAGCCTCCAAATCTCAATCCTCCTGCCTAAGCTTTCCAGGTGCTGAAATTACAACTCTGTGCCACTACAACTAGTAGAATCTATTTTATTTACTTATAGTTTTCAAAATAAAAGTTTTTGCAATATATTCACATATAATATCCTCCAATATTTTTAACTCTATGGCAGAGCTGTGGTTTTTCTCTTTCCTGATGCCAAAAACTGCAGTTTTTGCTTCTTTTTTTTTAACTAATCATACCTGCCAGTCTGTTTATTCATTTCTTCAACAAAATTCCCTTTTTTCTGATATTTTCTTTCTATATTTTTGAGCATTTACATTTATATCTTTCTACATGTTTTTATTTATTTATTGGTTCACATCATTTATCTTTCTAAATACTCAATTTGAAAATGAAGTTAACTTATTTATATTTTTGTGTGTATGTATGGTGCTAGGCATGGAACTCAGGGCCTTCTGCATTCCAAATAAGTTCTCTATTGCTGAGCCACACCCCAGCCCTTACTGGCTGTTTAAATAGTAAAAACAATAAATATATCTTTTTGCAAAATATAACTTTAATTGCATCCAATAGATTTTTATACCAAATGTTCCTGTTTTCATTATTTTCCAAATACTTTATGTAGTGTATAATTTCAGTTTAATTTCTTTATTGATCCAGTTGTCAGAAGAATACTTACAACTTCCATGTAATGTTCTTTCTGGCCTTTTTATTGTTTATTTCCTGTTTAATTGGGTCTAACCAGAGAATGTGACCTATAAAATCTCTATTTAGGATATTTTGTTAAGATTTTCTTTGTGGCTAAATATATGGTCAGTATTTATTGATACCCCCTCAAAATAGAGACAATGTGCATTTCATTGTAGTAGTTTGCAAAGAGAAAGGAATATATTTACTCTGATGTCTGTATTCTACCAAGCTTTTTATTTTTTTGATTATATTTTTCTGTATTGCATATTGTTTCTTATTTTTTACTTATTTAATAGTTGAAATTCAAAAAGTTATTTATCAACACCTATATTGTCATTGTGTTCCGTCAAGTTTCCTTGTACTTCTAGTTTATTTGCTTTGTTTTTCTTTAGATCTTGGCCAATGTAATTTTTGATGCATAAATTTTTTAACTGTTTATCCTCCTTGTTGAACAAGACTTTTAGCATTACTTCCTTTTTGCCCTGCTTGATGTTTTGTCCTTGTATTTCATTTCATTTGACATCAATATTCTCACTTAAGCTTCATTTTGACTTGATTTCCTGTTATATTTTTGATAAGCTTTTTATTATCCATATGTTATTGCCCCTTCATTTTTTATTAGAAATTTTTAATGTACATCATAATGTGATTCATTTTGACATGGTTTTCATTGTGACAATTTTCATATACGCATTTTAATAAACATTATTCATATAGGTTACCCCTTACTCTCCCCTATCCTTCCCCCCACTTCCCATCTAAGTTTCCCATCCAAGTCTTCTCTATCTTTTACTTAGTAGTATTTTTCTATATGTCCTTGGGTTCCAGTTCTGTTTAAGATAGAAACTTTTCCTGTAGTGGTCTTTCTTTTTATCTTGTTAGAACAATTACATGCGATTTCTAGTCCATTTATATTGACATCATTCTTATCTTCCCTCCCCCCCTTTTATTATGATCCGAACTTTGAGTAGGATTTTTCCTTCTTGTAATTGTGAATCAGCTCCCTCATATGAGTGAGAACATGTGTTGTTTCTCTTTCTGAGCTCGAGTTCGTTCACTTAAAATAATTTTCTCTAATTCCATCCATTTTGCTGCGAATGACCCTACTTCATTTTTCTTGATTGCTGAGTAGTATTCCATTGTGTATATATACCATAGTTTTTTTATCCATTCTTCTGTTGAAGGGCACTTTGGTTGATTCCATATCCTTGCTATTGTGAAAAGCGCTGCATTGAACATGGAGATGCAGGTGTCTCTGTGGTATGATGACCCATCTCTCTTTGGGTAAATTCCCAATAGTGTTATAGGTTGGTCATACGGTAGATCTATTTTCAGTTTTTTGAGGTACCTCCATATTGATTTCCACAGTGATTGCACCAGTTTACAGCTCCACCAACAATGTAAAAGTGTTCCCTTTTCCTCGCAACCTCGCCAGCATTTGTTGTTGTTTGTTTTATTGATCTTGGCCATTCTTACTGGTGTAAGGTGAAATCTCAGCGTTGTTTTGATTTACATTTCCCTAATGGCTAGGGATGTTGAGCACTTTTTCATGTGTTTCATGGCTTTATGGACCTCTTCATTTGAGAACTGTCTACTCAGCTCCTTTGCCCATTTGTGTATTGGGTTGTTTGGTTTTTGGGTTTTTTTTTTTTTCTTGAGATCTTTATAAATTCTAATAATTAGACCTTTGTCTGATGTATAAAATGCGAAGATTTTTTTCCCATTGCCCCTTCATTTTGTATATGATAATTCTAAATACCATGAGGTAAATTATTTTTGATTTACAAAAGTCTAATAATTTTTCTACCCTGATAGAATTTAGGGGACTTATAGTTTTTTTAATAATCGATGTGGCTTCTTTATTCAAAATAATTTGTTTGCTCTCTGCCCTGTGGCTTTCCTTTCCCCTGTAATTATAAGCATGTAAAGGCAGGCACCATTACTGGTCTCACATATCTACTTTGCACATTCCTCTATTTTGGGATCCATGTCATGAATCAATTGTTAACTCGACTGTGTCTTTGAACATTTTCCTCAAAGTTCATAAGGTTTTGTTTTCTAGCCCTACTCTACCCTATGCTCTGAGATCTTGCAAAGTCTAAAAACAGATTCAGACTAGAAAATTCAAACTCAAATTCAGTTTCTCCTACTATATATGCACACAGGTAACTTCTGTTACCTCAAAAAGCATGTGGATTTTTCCCTACTAGCAAGCAAGCAGTTGGTTATGCAGGGAACAGCAGGCTGATGACCTCTAATCCAACTCAGTTGTGACACTGTCTGAATCATCAGACCCCACAGATTGAGGGTTCAGTCCCAAACACTGCCCCCCACCACTTCAGATCCAGTCATAGCCCGAGGTACTTTTTCCTGTGATTCTGAGTGATCAGCTATAAATCAGAGTTCCCATAATTCTCTTTTCAGTTTCAATTAATTTGCTCAAGCCACTCACAGAATACAGAAAAAACATATTTGCTGGTTTATTATAAAGGATATTACAAAGGATAAGATGAAGAGATATGTAGGGCCAGATATGTGGAAAAGGGTGGGGAGATTCCATACCCTCTCCAGGCAAACCACTCTCCAGGAGCCGCCATGTATTTAGCTATCTGAAAGCTCTTTGAACCCTGTCCTTTTGGGTTTTTTATAAATACTTCATTGTATAGACATGATTGAAATATGGACAATTGTACAGAAATGTAATGGGACAAAAAGGATGTGAACTAATGCTAACAGACTGAGCAAGGAAACCCCATAGGTCTGTCTGTTCAGATTCTTCCTGGTCTCTTGGTGCAAGATTCCTTCCTCCAGGGTATAGCACAGGATCCCTATGGAAAGGGGAATCTTAAGATCTACTATCAGACAGGTAGGTCAAAGAATTTCTTTATGGCCATCCAAGACAAACAGGCAGGAAAGATTAGAGTTTCTAATCCTCTGCCAGAAGATTAGAATTTCTAATCTGTTGTCTTGGGGTGTGAGTGATGAGGTAGGAACTGTGGACAATAACCAAAATGTCTATATCATAATATCACAGATGCCTATTACTGTCACACAGATGATATTTTGGCTAGGTACAGTATTAGAGAACCCTAGTCCTTTTTTCTAGTCCGAGTTTAGCTCAGTGGATAGAGTGCTGCTTCCTAGAACCACAAAAACAGGAGAAGGACATGGCAATCCATTCCTAAAGCAATCCCAAAACAACTAGCCACTGAAAACCCTGTGAGGGTTGCTATGAGCCAGACTCAAATCCATAGCATCTAACAACAAGAGTCATTTTTTTAAATTGCTTCTTCATGAGAAGTCAAATGCCAGCTTCTCCAGGTAGAAGTGCTAATCCTTTTCTAATACAAGGTGGGCTTCCTCACTAGGTTTACTAGGGTCACATGGTCAGAGAGCCCCTCCAATGGTCACGTGCCCTAAATAGGCAGATGCATGTTCTCTGCAAAGCCTCTGCTGGATGAGTAGAAAATGCTAGAGGCTTTAATCTAGGTCTCCAAAAGAATTCTGATGCCTCTCCTTTGGGTCTCTGGACTCTCCACCCCACTAGTTTTGCTGAATGCTCAAGAGATGTTTCTTTATGCTTCTCAGATCATTTTCTTTTCCACAGAGGGAAGGAGAAGGGGTTGGGGTTCAAGAATGAATTCTGATTCCTGGTCCCAGGCTACCCTCTTCCTGGTAGACTTCACATTTGTGTGTCATTGTTACAAAGACTCCAGTACACATTTTCTCATTTTATCATTAAATATATATATATCTTTGAAATGGAAAAGGAGATTACAATCCCATTTTACAGAGGAGGACATTGAGGCTTAAGAAACGGCCAGATTGTCCTATCGCTAGTGAGTCACAGGGACAACAGAAGGGTTCAAGTGTTCTGACATGTACTGGAGTCATTTTAAATTACCCTATGCCTAATTCCCTTACTCTGTGGGTTTTCCAAAAGTGTAATTTGCTTTATTCAGTTCCAAAACAAATCAAATGGAATATTATCCCAGATGGAAACCTAACTCTCTTATTTAATTATCATAACAGCAAAAAAGCAAATGGAATTTTTAGATATTCAATAGCCAGTCCTTTTTTTAGCCATATTTTTTTTTCCTTTGCATCCTGTATTCCTAATTAGGCAGGTGCTCAGTTCTACATACAAACCTATGAGAGGTTTGAGAGCCCACATGATTGTTTGTGAATCATGGTTCATATTTGCTAGATCAAGGAAAAAGATGAGAGATTATCTGAAGCATTGCATAATGGTCATTAATAAGATTTGTCTCAAAAGTTGCTCTTTTGTAAGAACTGCCAGGAAGGGGACACAGTGAGAAAAGACAGACATCATTTCACTTTGCAAGTTTTCAGCATAGCATAGTAAGTATGTTGAGTAATGCGTTAAATTCCTCTGTACCAGAAAAGTATGATATTTTATAAAATGGTGCTAGTGCTGCTTATGCAGAAAAGCTAAAGAAAAGTGAGTCTGAATCAGTGGCTAGGGGTGATACTTCTCTGACTTCAGTGTATATGAAAATCACCTGGAGGATTATGGAAAACAGAGCTCTGGGTCCTGTTAGCCAGGGAGATTCTGATTTAGCAGATCCAGAGCAACTTGAGATTCCCCCTTTCTCTACAACTTCTAGGTGGTGATGCTCTGCTAGGATGACCACATCATAAGGACCCCTGGCTTGGAGAATGTGCAGCCGACCAACCTGATGTGACACTTAGGAGTTGGAGTTTTTCTTTCAAGGCTCTTCTGGTTAACTTATAGTCCTTCTCTCTCCCATTCCAAGCCTTGAAATCTTTCTAGTTCCAAATGCTATCAATTCCTACATGAAGTACCATTTCTAGGAGGCTGTCATTTTAATAGGATATACTTGAATACAAGCTCCCCCAAAAATAAATATGAAAGACGCAATTGGCAAACTTTATTTATAAATGGAGATCTTACCTACTCAGCACTGCCTAGACTACTTAGTGAAAGGAACTGCCAACCTTGAGTGAAATTCAAGCTGGGGTTATTTGTTTCATAAGGGCTCAGCACACAAACGATAGGCAAGGAGGAGTAGAGAAAGCTTAATTCGTCTCTCTCAAAGTTGTCACTTCTTAGATGTTCGCTGTCCTGTAGTCCCAGCTATAGTTCACGAAAGTAGAAGAAAATTAACCTGGACTGGCAATGGGGTAAGCATGGAGGAGAGAATGAGAAAAGTGAAAATACATGCAAGAATACTCAGTTCTTTGCCTAAAAACTACCCAAATTCAGAGACTCCACAAAGATATGTGGAGACCTCAGTAGGAAATCACTTTTGTTCTAGTAAATGAAGGTTGGGGAACAGCTGAGTCACCTGTTATAATTGAGCAACACTGGGATAAAGATAGTGCAGCCTGTATCCAAAAAGTCAAAACTGCATTAAGCTCGAGCAGTCAGACTTTAGCTATATTATTTAAATGGCAAAGATTTCAAGTCTTAAGTTTCAAAGGTTTGGTAATATCCAGCTTCCTTATTTACTTTCACCTGCCCACTTACCTGGAAGATCCACCTGGATTTGATTTTGAAAACCAAGATCTCTCAAAGAAGGTCATGGGACAGAGAGGTCTGGGAGATATTTGGCTCCATTTACTCAAAGTCAAACATTTTTAAATAGTTAATTAGTTAAACATTTCTAATATAATTAGTCAATACATTAGTAAATTAGTTAAAACATAATTAGTTACAACATTTCTCTTAGCCAATATCTCCTTGGAATTCTATGGATTCAAAACCCTATGATTTCATTCTGTTGTACTTAGGGTCACTGTGAGTCAAACCTGACTCCACAGGGCCTAAAAACAATAACAAGAAGATTTCTGCAGCCATATCACTGTGGTGTGGGCTGGGATTTAGCTCAGTTGGTAGAGCACTGCTCTGCAGTCTCTGAGGTCCCGAGTTTGATTTCTAGCACCGCAAAATTGAGAGAAGGATGTGGCAACCCACTCCCAAGGCAATCCCGAAACAATCTGCCATTGAAAGCCCTATGAGGGTCGCTATGAGTTGCACACGACTCGATAGCACCTAACAACAACAACATCACTGTGGTCACATCTCTCAGAAGCTAAGCAAGGTCAGGTCTGGTTAGTCCTTGGATGGGAGACTGCCTGGGAATACTGGGTGCTGTAGGCTCGGGAGAAGGACCTGGCAAACTACTCCCCAAACAATCTGCTATTGAAAACCCTCTGAATGGCAGAGAAGCACTGGCAATAGTGCTGGGCATGGCACAGTGTCAGGGAGTGTTTCATTCTGTTGTACATAGGGTTGCTATGAGTTAGACCTGACTCCAGCAACAATATAATGTATTTTATATGTATGTGGAACATACATAACGATAATCCAGATTATAATAACCCTACTGTACTGTAGAATGCTACAATACTGAGAGTCAGGCTTATTTTGAGGAGACCTCCATGTAAACTTTCAGAAGAACACAGACAATTTTGTTCTGCAACAAAATGGAGTTTTATTTTTAATAAAGCATAACACTTGGTTTCCCAGAATGAGGACAGGTATATTTATTTTGGTTCAGTTACTAGGTGGTTGTTTGTAATTCTTATTGGTTTGGGACATTTGGGGAGGGGAATGCTGGTATCTTTGTGTCTTTGTTTATTTCTCTACAGTCATATTTGCTAAAATATAAACTATATACAATAAAATTCACTCTCTTTATCATACAGTTCTCTGAGTATTAACAAATACATACAATCTGGTAGCTACAACTATCATCAAGACATAGAACAGTTATAATCACAACAAAAAAATTCCCTCATGTCCCCTGGTAGTCAATACCTTCCCCTACCCAAGAAACTATTGATCTGTTTTTTGTCCCTGTGGTTCTGCTTTTTCCAAAATATTATATAAATGGAATCATGCACTAGATGGCCTTTTTAGTCTGGTGTCTTTCACTTAGAATAATGTATTTAAGAATGAAATTTCCAATTTTACTTTTTCACAGTCTCACTAATAATCATAGAGCACCATATCAAGTGCTATAATAAGGTACTATATGCCTAAGAAGCAGTCTCGAATCCAGCTGACATTGCCAATCGTTCATGAAAGTCTTCTCTGAGGAGGAAACATTTACATAGGATCAAAAAAGAAGCCAACCACCAAGTAAAGGTAAGGAAAGAGACGTCTGGGTAATGGAAACAAATGCCAAAGGAGTCATTAAAACAAACACACTTCTTGCATAAAAAGAGAAGGTACTAAAAATAGCAGAGAGAGTCCTAAATTTTGGTCTTGAGACCAAAGCAAATGTAAACCTGCAGATCTATGACACAAGGAAAAAGACTCTACACTACAAACTAGCAACTCTGGGCCCAAGTAAAAATAATGCACAATGCTAGCTGGCAAGTATTCCAACATTATTGCCACACACAGGCCTCCATTTGCTTCAACAGTGATAAAAAGCACAATCTCTGTGGCTGAAAATCCATCAGTTGAACAAAGAAATTCTTTAGTAAACCTCACCCTGGAACGAGGGCTTGGAAGGGTGGAATGAGACAGAGGGGAAGAGTTCTGAGTCCAGCTCGAAAATTTCTCTGACAGGAGAAAATGATTTAGCATTTAATGGGATTATATGTCCATTAGCTTTCCCATGGGAATGTTAGCAGGATGAAATTGAACAAATAATGCGCGTAGTTTTCAGCCCAGCATTTCTAGGTTCAGGGGCAGCTCAGTAGCTAACCAATGCTTCACCTTAGAAAAGTACCCTGACTTTTCTGGTCCTATTTTCTTTTCTGTTACAAAAATGAAAAAAGAGAAAGAGTGAAGTTGGATTAGACCATTTCAGAAATTCGTCCTAGCGCTTTGGCTTTGTGGTTTTATAAATTGACGTCAAAACTGTTGCACTTAAGGAAACTTGCAGTGCACTCAGAAATGGGCCTAGAATAAAGGCTTCATTCACGGCGCCAGGGTTTAGTGAGCACAATGTGGCTTTTTGTTGGGGGGTGGGTGGAGGGGTGGAGAGAGATTCTAGGAGGACTGGTGTTCACTTTCTCCACCACAGATCCTAAATGCGTCCCTGAAATGATGGTGGAATTGGTGAATGTGAAAAGGAAAGATAAAATAGAGCACCCATTATTTCTTAATGACCATCTTGTACCTCGCCAAGAGCCACCAGAAGCAGTTCCAGAGGCCGCCATACTCAGCCAGACTCTGTCTTCATTAAATGGTCATCTCGGCCATTTCCACTCTCATCAGCTCAAATTTTTTGTTTGCCCTGGAACTGTTGGGAAGGCTAACATAAACAAGGCTGGATCCCTGAGTCGCAGACTCCTGAGGACACAGAGCTGTTTCCAAAGAGGAGATCATTCTCCAGTTCTCCACCTCTACCCCTCCCAGCTCTTTTTGTATACAGGTGATATTCTAACACATTGGGGAACCTCAGGAGGGTTGGGGTCCTAGCAGGAGCCAGAATTTCTGGAATGTCAGAGCCAGGTAAGCTCCCAGAGAAACTATGTTCACTGGTGTTCAAAGGCTCTTGTTTTTGTTTGTTTTTTGTTTGTTTTTGTTGTTTTTTCTATAAAGCTGAGCAAAACTTCTCACATAAACCTTGCAAGGAAAACCAAAATGAAAAAGTGATAAACATCATGGAATGGGGCAGAAAAATGGAGTAGAGGGGGAAGGGTTGATTTTTTTTTAAATTATTCTTTTTACCTATATTTATTTAGCTTACATGAACACAAAATATTTGTACATAGTTATAGGGCACATACAAGTATGATAATTTGTCATGTATATGATATAGAATGATCAAATCAGGGTAATTAGTATTTCCATCTCCTCAAATATTTACCATTTTTATGTGTTGATAACTTTATAGGTCAAGCTCAATGTGGTGACACACATCTGTAAATCTAGCTACCAGAGAGGCTAAAGCAGGTAGATTGCAAGTTCAAGGCCCATGTGGGAAACTGTCTCAAGATAAAATAAAAAGATCTGGAGATATAGATGAATAGTAGAACTTGCCTAACATGTGAGTGCCTATGGCCCTAGATTCAATCTTCAGGTCCATAAATAAGTTATTAATTAATTAATTTAAAATTTCCAAACTCTTCTAGTTATTTGGAAATATATAGTTATAGATATCCTCTACAATTAGATAGAATAGAACTAATTACTCCTATCTAATTGTATTTTGGTACCCATTATCCAGCTTTTATCTATTCCCCCTGCTGCCTACCTTTCCTAACCTCTAGTGACCACCATTCCAGTCTTTGTTGTGAGGTGCATCAAGTTGCGTCTAACTTATAGAGATCCTTATAGGGTTTTCAACGGCTAGTTGTTTCAGGATTGCTGCGGGACTAGATTGCCAGGTCTTTTCCTGTTTGTGGGGTGCTTGAGATTGAACCTGGGTCCTCTACCAACTGAGCTAAACTCCAGCCTGTTCCACTCTCTACTTGTATAAAATCGACATTTATATCTTCTATAGATGAGTGACAAAATGACATTCGTCTTTCTGTGTCTGGCTTATTTCATTTACTATAACGTCCTCCCTTTCCAAGCATGTTGCTACAAATGACAGAATTTCATTCTTTTTTTAATGAGTTTTAAAATCAGTCCCTTACTTTCATCAAACACACACACACTCCTACACACACCCACACACACACACACACACACACACATGTATATGCATGTAAATATAAATGGAAATATGTAATGTTTTAAGAAACAAATCTTCTCCCAACCTGAAAATAATTGCCACAACGGTGATAGAAAAAGAAAGCACTTTTATTGTTGGAAAAGCATTATATGTCCATTCACTTTCCCAGAGGAATATTAGCTGGATGAAATTGAAAATATATTCTAGAGTCTTCGGCTAAGCATTTCTGAGGCAGAAGCAACTGATAAGAATGTGCTGGGAATCACAGTAAGAGGTTGCAAAGACAGAAAGAAACCACACTCGCTATTTTAAGTAGCAAGCAGATGCAACTCTTTACATACATGCTTTCAAGAAAAACAATAACTAGTTCTCAAGTCAAAAGATCTGACAGCACCACTGGCCATGCATAGCTCAGTTATTCCTAACATTATGTCATAATTGGGGTGACCATCATCTTAGCTAATTGCCTTTCTCCAGAGGGGAAAAAACACAAACTCTTATCCTTTTGACAGGAGATAATCTTACAACTTGATGTAAGGCTCTGAAGTCAGACTCTCTTCCTTCTAAAGAAGCTAGGGGATATGGCACTATCTCCCTTGATGTTTAAGTTTCAAAGAGATGGCTCCCAGGTCCTTGAGAAAGACATTCCAAAGCTGACAAAAGGCTTATTTAGTTTCTAAAAGATATTTTTCAAAAAGATAGACTACTTACATTTACCTGTTTTCTAAGGTAAATGGTCTCACAAAAAGGGAAGGAAAGGAAATCTCTGCCTTATTTTCAATAGGATGAATTAGGCTCTCATTTTCATTTGTGTTTGTCCTTACAACACATGTTCAGGCATGCATGTACTCACACAAAGCACTTGCTTGAATCATAAGCAATCCTGAACTAAACAGTCTGAAACCTGCTGTTCTGAAACCACTGAATCTCCTTCGTAGTGAGGACTTTGTTAGCAATTCTGACAGGTACTCATTAACTGCTTTGCTAAAAAGCATTGACTCCTCCCTTGGATCCATGAGTGCCCTGTTCCAAACCGAAAGAGGCACATGAAGGTCTCCAGTCCTTGTCCTAAACCTGCACCCACCCTGGGTCCTGGGAACACTGATCTATAAAAGCATCTTTTTGACAACGGAGTGGAACTCCTCAGGGGTTGATAGTGATAACAACTTCCTGGGACCACTCTTCGGAACCAGAACTGAAGTCACGGTCAACCAGACCATACTCTGACCATGAGTGCTTAATTAGGCATAGCCCTTGCCCTTGCCACCTCTTCCTGTACTTAAACCTAAAGCTCATGTCAGTTCCCTAAAGACAGACTTGGGTTACTGGATCCCTTTATCTGTTCTACTTTCCACTGTGCTTATTGATTAAACCTCCTTTATCTGCTTTTGACCATTACTTGTCTCTTTAATTGGCATATTGGCGCACGGTGGTGGAGTTTAGTCTGTTGCGACTCTCGGAGCTGGGGATGTGCCCTAAAACTGCAGTAGCACAATGATAACAAAATCAGAGGTGGTGCTGTATGACAAACCCAGCATTTTTACCCACTCAGCTCTCAGCAGTTAGAGTCAGAGCAGTGACGCCCACATCCTCCACACACTACAACAATGTGATCCATGGCCACCTCAGAACAATTCAATAAATCTCAGGAGATGGAACCTGATATAGTTTTGATCTGAAATGTCCCCCAAAGGCCCATGTGTTGAAGGTTTGGTCTACTGGGAGGTGGTGGAACCTTTAAGAGATAGAGACTAGTGAGAGGAAGTCAGGTCACTGGAGGGGGGTTCCCCGAAAGGACATTATGAAACCACATCCCTTCCTCTCTTTTTTATTCCCCAGCCACTATCAGATGAGCAAATTTGCACTACCCAGGCCCAAAAGCAATGATCTCTGGGGCTAGGAATCGAACACCTATAATTCTTAAAGCTCCCTGAGTGAATCTAGGATGGAGCAAAGGCCTTGAAACAATGGATTAAGAGTTGCCCTCTTAAAAGGAATGAGCTCATGGGCAAGAATTGTAACCCCATCAGTTCTAAGGAACTATTCCTAGCACCAACTGAGTAGTTGTATTCCCATCAAGTGACATGATTCTTAATCACTTCCAGTGCAATGCATATCATGTGTTAAAATTCAATGAATTGTAGCCATTATTATTCAGGATACATGTAATATTTAAACTGAAATTTAAAACACTGTTTAAAGTAATGCTCAGTCTGAATATAAAATTTTCTGGCTATATAATTGGAAACCTTATTTTCTGTGTGACTGTCAGCCTTGTGAAATTGGCATCAAGAGTAAGTCTCATTTCTGTTTGTGCTATTCCTTCTGTCCTGACCTATCTTGACCTATCTTTTGTCATCCAATTTAAGGAAAAGACTCCAAGGCAAAAGACCTTTCTTCCCCTGGTCTTCCTAACTGATGTTGACAGCCCAGCCCTACACATCCATGTCCCCAAGATGGTGGCAGGGCTGGGCAAAAGACATGAACCTTCTTTATTCGGGCAAGGAGGTAAACTTGTTCTAGTGATTCTTAGACTTTAGCCAACATTGGAATCACCTGGCTGGCTTGTTAAAAGGTAGATTGTTGAATTGAAAAAATAAATAAATAAATGAGAGAAGCACTAATTGGGAAGAAGAAGAGGATCAGTGGGAGGGAGAAAGGGTGAGAGAAAACGGGTATGGGGCAAATAAGTTCAAAGTACATGATGTGCGTGCATGAGAATGTAATGAAACTCTAAAAAACAATGAATTGATGGATTGGCCTCTCAGACTTGTTCATTAAGTAAGTCTGGGGTGTGACCTGAGACTCTCCATGTCTGATAAGCTCTCAGCTGTTGCTGCTGGTGGTGGTCCAAAGAGCAGATTTTGAGAGCCATTGGGCTATCTCCTTCCCCTCTTTTTCTTTCTTTGTCAGGTAAGCAAGAATAGCACATTCTGGTGCACGCCCTTTGGGCTCTTTGTTCTTTCTACACCTCCATTACCACCCAAGCTCAGGCATGGTTTGAGGCAGTACTTGAGAAATGCTTCACAAGAATTCACATCAGGCAATTTTTAAAAGAAAATAGGATACATAAGTAGAGTGCCTGGTCTTGAGAGAGAGCCCCTACCTGCTCACCCTGCCATCTGATAAAAGCATCTTTGTAGCATGCAGAAGGAGAGTGAGTTAATGGTGGGGGTTGGTTTCAGACAAAATTCTTGTTTCATTTTGCTGTTGTTTTGCAGCTCCACCTCCATATTTTCTTACCATGCCCTGGGCTTACTCCATTTGTCGCTTCAGGAACTTGTCTATCACATAATAAAGAATGAGAGCATTTTAGAAATGTAAATTTATGGATACATCCTTAATGCAATGATGTACTCAAAGATGGTAAATAAATAAGAGCCTTTCCCTAAATACCATCAAACTTGAATTTACTCTAAGACTAAGAAGCTTTCTTTTGCTAGAACTGGATGAAACTCAGAAAGCAACAAACACAAAGTCAAGTTCACTTTAAAATACAAAGGGAATGCAAAGGCAGGTGGGGAAGGGAAAAGTGGGTGGACTCAAGAAAGTTGGAAAATGAAAAATCGAGAAAGAGTAGTTCTCATTTGGACCAAATCCAAATAAAATGCCTGTTCTCACACACAGTGTCTTCGCCAAGATTTCTGCCAATTCAAAACTAACATTCTTATAATGGCCCACAGTCCTCACATCATGATTCTCAAACACCAGTTTAGAATTCATCCTAAAGCTGCTAGATTTAGCAAATACAAATCCAAGGCACCCAGTTACATTTAAACTTCAGAAATTTCAAATACTATATAGCACATTCCAATACGTAAAGGCTTTCACTCTTTATCTGAAATCTCAATTTAATGTGGACTACTGAGTTTTATGGGAGATGGACTTGGCAATCCACTCCTGAGGCAGAGCTGAAACAATCAGACATTGAAAACCCAATAAGGGTGGCTATGAGTCAGCCACAACTTGATGGCACGTAACAACAACAACTGAATTTCATCTAGCAACCTGTATGGTCACCCCACTCTTACTTTACATTTCCTATGTTAACTCAGGCACAGAATCCAGCTCTTATTTCTTATTTTTCAGGAAACAAACCAACCACCTGTAGTCTTAACTAGAGTTTTCAGAACACAGAAGTTGTTTTATTTATTTATTTATTTATTTATTTATTTATTTATTTATTTTTCACAGAAGCACATGTAACTTAACATTTAGAGTTGGGTCTAGCTGTTCACAAAAGCCATCAGCCATGTCCACAATGAGAGCCCCTTCGGCTCAACTTTCTTTCTCTTCCATTGCTCTTTCATATCCAAGTGACAACTTATTTCAAATGCCAAATATTTGTAAAACTTTTGTCATTTGGGCTCTTCTTGGCACTTCTCCCAGTCTCATTTCACACCCTCAAATAGTGTATCAGAGTATTATATAAAAGCTTTCTAAATATACAGATTTCCTGAGGCTAACACCAAAGATTCCAATTAAATTGGCTTAGGGAGCCTTGACTTTGGTGATTAAAAAGTTTCCCAGATGATTTCTTTGTGCAGCCAGGGTTGAGAAGCACCCACTTAGAGCACGGCTTCATTCAGCCATGCAGGGATCACTGAAAGATCCTATCAAGAAGCAGGTTCTGTTTCAGTAGACTGAAGATAGGGGTGGAGGTTTGAATCTCCTACAAGATCCCAGGCAAGGCCAACAATACTATCAGGCAGAGGACCACATTTTTAGCAACAAAATCTTGGAGAAAATCAAGTACCAGGTGTCAAGATCTTTCTTTAAAGTGATGGATGGGTCATCATTGACAAAATGATTGCAGGCAGTACTGTTTAATGCAGGAAGATACACAGTAGGTGCTACAGTGCACTAGAACACCAGTTACATTGGGTGGATGCCTGGATATGCATAACACCATGAAGGTGGAATAGTATTTCTTGAATTCATTGCTTCCTCAGTGCTTAGAACTTATAATAGCTGAGACAGAAAGCTCTGACCCCTTCTCTAATAAAATAATGTTGTTGTTGTTAGGTGCCCTCAAGTCAGTCCAACTCATAGCAACCCTATGTACAAGAGAAGGAAACACTCCCTGACACTGTGCCATGTCCAGCACTATGTCAGTGCTTCTTTGCTATTCATAGGATTTTCATTGGTGAATTGTTTCAGGAGTGGATTGCCAGGTCCTTTTTCCTAGCCTGCAACACCTGGTATTCGCAGATCATCTCTCACCCAAGGACTAGCCAGGCTGACCCTGTTTAGCTTCTGAGATTAGGCAGGATCAGATGCCAGGGTGCTATGGCTACAGATAATAAAATAATAAGACTCAATGGCACCTAACAACAACAATAAAGTATTTATACACTTCTTCATTTTGTTTCAGAGCACTTTATTATTATAGTGAAGCCTTGATTTTCTCCTCTCCTTTCACAAATACACAGGAGAGTTATGGATTCCCATTCAACAATCAACAGCCATGGAAGCAGCAATCACGAATTCAAAAGATGCATTGCATTGGAAAAGCTGTTGCAAAAGACCTGCTTAAAGTGTTGAAAAGTAAAGATGTCACATCAAAGACAAAGTGCACCTGAGTCATGCCATGGTATTTTCAGTTGCATCATATTCTTGTGAAAGCTGGACATTGAATAAGGGAGACAGGAGAAGAATTGATGCTCTTTAATTATGGTGCTGGAGATGAATATTGAATATACCATAGAAAGCCAAAAGAACTAACAGGTCCATCCTAGAAGTGAAAACAGAGTTCTTCTTGGAAGTAAGGATGGCTGGACTGTGTCTTACATATTTTGGACATGTTGTCAAGAGGGGCCAATCCCTGGAGAAGAACATCATGTTTGGGAGAGTGGCACATCAATGAAAGAAAAGAAGACCTTCAACTAGATGGATTGAAACAGTGGCTGCAACAATGGTTTTAGACATAAAAAGATCATGTTCCTGGCACAGTGTCAGGGAGTGTTTCGTCCTGTTGTACATGGGGTCACTGAGTTGGACCCAACTTGATGGCACCTAATAACAATAACATTCAACAGATGTAAACACTGAGGCTCAAATATGAAAACAGAATGATATGACTCTTGCTAAAGTGGTTTACAAATAAGAATTTTGTAACATCAGTGTTTCTATTAAATCTAGACATGACCTCTACGTTTAGCTCCATTGGTAGAGTGCTGCTCTGTGCTCTCTGAGTCCCTAGGTTGGATCCTCAGCACTGCAGAAAACAAGGACCTGGCAATCCACTCCCAAAACAATCCCAAAACAATCAGCCATTGAAAACTCTATGAAGGTCACTATGAGTCAAATCCACCATGACAACACCTAACAAGAACAAGAATACCAGTCCCTTTGGCTTTGTTATACTGTGGGCTCTGATTTAGCAGATCTGGTAGAGCCAAGGTTGGATCCCAGGTGATGTTCCTGCTGCATTGGACCCCACTGTAGGCACCAAGGAACTCAGCCTTATCTTGGTGAATTCAGATTTTCTCAGCTCTGACATTTGTTGTATTTATAACAGGAAGTTACAAACTTTTTTGCTAATAAGTATTGACTCATCTCTTAGGCCCACAAGGTAACTAACCATGAAAGAGGGCCCACAAGGTAACTAACTGTGAAAGAGGGCCCACAAGGTAACTAACCACGAAGGAGGACAGTGGTCACTGGCCTACTCCATTTTGTCCCTCTCTGGCTCTATTTTCCACTTTAATGCTTCCTCTTGAGTTACTATCTCCTGCAGTCACATTATATATCAGGAAGAAGAAGACTGATCCGATAAACATCTCTTTGACAAAAGACAGAAACTACCCTCAAGCAATGGTGAGCCTCCAAGGACAGACCATCTCTCAAAGGAGGACAATCATCTATGATGGGGAGGCTGTACCCTGGAGCAGGAATAATCACCTTGTGGGAACCAGATTGCTCCCCTCAAGCTATCATACTGATAACAACTTCTGGGGACCACCTTGCAGAACCAGAATTGAGATGATGATGGGGCACACTCATTATACAGACCTCTTGTCCTCTGCCCTAATTCTTCCTCTGTTTAAACCTAAAGCTCTTGTCAGTACCCCAAAGACAGATGGGGTCACTAGACTCCTTCACCTGTTCCTCTTCCCCATGTGCACATTGATTCCTCTGTTCGTTACCATGACACCTCTCTTTAATTGGTGCACTGGGGACAGATGGCAGAGCATAGTATATTGGGACTCCAGGAGACAGAGCTTCACCCCAAAATTCTGGTAACAGATTCAGCTTTTTCAACTGCAGCATTCTTCTCTGTCTTCTCTTGTATTATTACTAAGCACTTAGGGAAGGTACTGGCTAAACAAATGGACTGAGAGGTCTGTGTTTTGTCATTATCTCCATTAAAAATTTGGAACGAGTGCTTGGAGAAATGTGCTTTATTCCAATTGTACTCTAAATTATCTTCTACAAAATAAATGTGAATCATATATAGCCTTGTCATTTGAACCTTCATTGGTTTAAGATGCTTACCTATAGGACTTAACCAGTAACCCTTGTATGCAAATGAAAGAAGTACAAAATCAGACTTAGTTCATATCATTTAGTATTTTTACTTAAACCTGGGTCTGTGGAACACTTGTAACTTTTACTTGGAAAAATAACTAACCCATGTATTTTGTTATTGTTGTTTTGTGGTTTTTGGCATTGTTGCTGTTACTTGTTCATACTTTTAATTTTTTCTTGGTCTGTGTTAGAAAAAAATAAAAATGACCAGCTTTCCCAAGATGAATTCTAAGCTCAGAATGCAGGCAGCTCTTGATGTTAAAATCAAGATGTCAAAAATGAGAGCAATGTTTGTGTGGAAAAAGATCTCCCAGTTGATAATGTCCTTAAAATCATCCTCTTACAGTTCCCAGGAGAACTTGTAGAAGAGTTTTCAAAGCCCTCAAAAACTCTCTTTGCTCTGTGTTTGGGAGAAAAAAAGAAAAGAATGAGAAAATCACCTCTCTTCTCCTCCCCACATATACAGTATATGTAAATATGCCTATGTGCTCTATTGTCAGAGTACATTCTCATCCTTTGTTTTGAGAAAGCTATCATATTTTTCAGCAATAGCAAAGAAAATAATGGGATTTAGCTCAGTTGGTAGAGCACTGTGCTGCAGTCTCTGAGGTCCCAAGTTCAATTCCCAGCACTGCAAAAATGGGAGAAGGGCCTGGCAATCCACTCCCAAGGCAATCCCAAAACAGTCAGCCATTGAAAACCCTATGAGGGTTGCTATGAGACGGATACCGACTGCACAGCACCTAACAACAACAACTATTACCCTCATACAGACCATCATTTCTTACTTTGATAGTCGTGAAACATTCATCAGATTAATATCCCCAGTTTTCCACTGCTTCCTATGGCTCTGGTAATGACCTCCTACACTCACTCTAGACTTGGCATTGCTACTTGTTTTGGCCAATGGAAGAGTAGCAACTTCGATGCAAGCAGAAGCACAAAAAGGTATATGCGTTGCCTGCTTGCACTATTGCTTTTCAGTTTAAAGGCCTTAGCTGTCCTGTTGGAAGCTTATAAAGAATCATGTGGAGAGAACAGTTATCCTAGCTGAGGCCAATCTAGACAAGCCATTCTCTAGCTGAGCCATCTACTGACAACAAATGTGTGAGCAATCCCAGTAAGGTCAGCTGGACTTGGCTTAGATCAGCAGAACAGAGCAGCCAACGCTTAGGTTCGTGGGAAATATTAAGTGATTGTTTTTCATTTGTTTTTTAGTTTGGTGGAGGGGCTTCCTTCTGATAGTAACCTCAAGGTCTCCAGGATAGATAAAGTTCTCCAGTCTGTCCATCCATTAAAATTCTAATTCAGGCTCACCACACCTCCAGGACTCAAGTACCAAGTGGGCAAAGTTGGAAAGATGTGAAGACAGGAAAAGAGCATTTGAGTTAATATAATCTTAAAATTCTGTAAACTTGAAGTTCACGGCATGAAGAAACCCATTCTCTAACAGTAAAATAAACAGCAGCTATAGATAGAATCAATATAAACATACCTGCTTACTCCTTGGCACTTTAAGCCTTCTGTTTTGTATTTCATTCAAACGTGGGAAGAAACCATCAGCAGGACTCTTGAAAGTTTCTCAATCTTTAATCAAACAAATGATAAGGAAAATCTGTCATTCTTAAAAAACAGTGATGTCTACAGCAATGTAATATAGGAAAAGGAAACAAATACTGTGATCTGAGTTTATATCATAGAGGAGAGGAAAAAGCCTTCTAAACAAAATGGTGAAATATAAAAACCTTGTTCTACAAAAAGACAAAGAGCTAAGTCATATGTACTCCTTACCTCTTGACAGAGACATGTCTTATCTTATAGACCAACTTTCACTCTTATATTAGAGGAAGTAGGCAGTTTGCTAGTATCCCAAACCCACCTTCACCCAAATTCCTGTGATAGTATAGATGCCAGTTATACATTTGAGAGGATACACTGACATGAATTTCCTCTGGGAGGAAGAGATGATCTGAGACCTATGAGTAAATTTCCTGAATTCTCTTTCCACGTTCCATTCCCACTCAGTCCCAGGTTGGTGGAGGTTTTGTTAAACCTACATCCAACATCTGCCTGCACTTGGGATTTTACCTGGGAAACAATTTAAAAATATATTCCCTGGTTCCCACTTCAGACTTTGTGAGACCCTCAGACTTGCTGAGTCAGAACTTGCAAAGTGTGAAATGTGAATCTTGGTACTTTTCAAACTTTCTTCAAGGTAATTTTAGTCTATTGCCTGGTTTGAGAATCACTCTTCTAAAATGATCTGTCTGAACTCATGAAGGACTTCAAAGCAGATTCATCCACTTTGGTCTGCTTTAAATAAAAAATAGGGTGCAATGAGAGGAAAGTTCTTCCTTGAATAAATAAATAGAAAATATTTGAAGTTCTGCTTAAAGCCGAACGTTTGTCCTTATTTGTCACTTGCTAGCTATTAGGTTGTAGCACACCATTTAATCTCTGAGCTTCAGCTGTTAATTAGCAAGATTAGCTTAGGTGGCTCAAAAATTCCCTGATTGTGTTTTTTCCGTGCACTAGTTGCAGAATAAACACTGAACTATTTATTTTCATTTATCTTCTACCTCTTACCCCAAATCCTGCCATTTTAAAAATACTGTCCTGGAAGGCGGGTGAGTCATCTCTTAGGCATGCATCCTTACAGCTCAAATGCCACCTAATGTGAGCAGAAAAATACCAAAGAGGGAAAGGAAAAGAGAAAAGGTAGGAAGTAGAATGTTCACTTCTGGTTTAAATTATTTCCTTAAGGTCCTCTGTCCTCAGGGTCAGTAACAAAGTTAGATATTTTATACTGCATGCAAACATAAGGCACACAAAAGGTATTCAAAATAAGCTTGGAGAAGATATTTGTTTGACTACAACTAGTGAACAACTAATTCAAGCATGTTGAAGAATAACCAAAGCACAAAAATTCTATTTGGGCTGAATTTGTACAGTGGGCAAAGAAACTCACATTCTTCTAGGTGGACTGCAGCAGAAGCCCCAAAGGAAACACTCCTGTCTAAAATGAGGAAGGATGGGGAAGGTACCTTGTGACTGACTACAGAAGGAGATTGAAAAGTCCATATGGTATTGGTCATCACTGCTGTATGCTGTGTGGATGGGCCTTTAACTAGTTCTGAGATGAACTGAAGGGATAAGTAGGGTTTGGAGTGTGCAGGGGTTAGGGTTTTTGGTATATGGAGATCAGACTATATTTATTTCTTTATAACCTGCCTTTTGCACCCCAAAATAGGCTTTAAACACTTTCCTCTATCTAAATATAATCATCTCTAATGTAATTTTAAGGGTTTGGGACCGGAAATGTTTTGGATTTTTTTTTTTTTCAGATTTTGGAATATTTGCATCTACATAATGAGACATTTTAGGGATGGGATTAAAGTGTGAATACAAAAATCATTTATGTTTCATGTACACTTTATACTTAAACCTTAAAGGTAATTTTATACTATGTTTTTATGTTTTAACTGTGACCTATTACATGAGATGAAATGTGGAATTTTCCTCTTGTGGCATCATGTCAGTGCTCAAAATATTTTGGATTTTGGAGCATTTTGGTTTTCAGATTTCTAAATTCGGGATAATCTGTCTTCCATTAAAAGAATATACCATGCTTTTCATATACCCTATAGTTGATATTTAGAACTGCAATGCAGTCTCAGAGTCACTTTTTGTACAGCCTGTCAATTTTCTTTAAGTATATTTCTAGAAATACAATCACTAAGTCAAAAGGGATGGGCATGTGCAAAACTGTATCTACCATCAAAATTGCTCTCTAGAAATGCATTATCATTTGAGACTTCCACCACCAAACGACATGTGCTATATCATTCATGCATGAGATCACATGGAAGGATAAGCAGAAAATTAGCACCACATATGGAACACTGGTTCTTCTCCAACATGGAATGTATTACTGCTGGGCAGCCAGATTCTGTTTAAGATTGTGTCACTTACTGTAATGTTAAAGCTTCCCCAGAAGCAGACTGTAAGGCAAAGATTCAACTGTAAGTGGCTTATTTGTGGGTTGATTGATCCCTGGAAATACTAATTGTGCATGGAAAGGAGAGGAGGGAGTATGTGAGATCTGTTATGAAAAATAGTCAATAATGGTTTTGCCATTAAGCAAATGACCAGTGAAGAACTAACTAGTGGTTGATTCCGCTAGTAAGTATGAAAAAAATGTAGAAGACACTCCTCAGAGTTATCTTACTGAAGGATAAGAGTAGCCAACTCCTTCCAGTTATTGGCAGAAGGCTGCTCTGGGAGGAGTTGATTTTCAAGCACTTCCAGCCTTCTGTGAGCAAAGCCAGGCAAAATGATGACAAGCCAGGAAACCCTGCAATGGTATGGGTAGAAGGGTATGTCTGAGTGACATATGTATGACAGAGCAAAGTGGAGCAGTCACATACTGCTCTGTCGTGTCTAACTAGTCTAATCTGTTACCTTACACAAGAAGAAGAGTTTTGCAAAGCTATCCTCAGTGTCTACCTTATACTACGGCTTCATGAATGAGAATACATCATGATAGCTATAATCTGCATGCAACAAAATGCACACATTTGGGCCAGGCACAGTGGCGCATGCCTATAATCCCAGTGGCTTGGGAGGCAGAGGCAGGAGGATTGCAGGTTCAAGGCTGGAGGCAGCCTACGTAACTTAGAGAGACTGTTTTCAATTGAGGCAGGAGGATCTTCAGAGGTAGTCTGTGTAATTTAGTGAGACCTTGTCTCAAAATAAAAAGTAAAAAATAATAAATAAATAAACTGAGGTTATAGCTCAGTGGTATATAGCACGTGCAAAGCATGCAAGCATGAGGCTGTGTGTTCAACCCCTGAGTACCGAAATAACTAAATAAACAAATAAATAAAATTTTCTCTCTCACCTTAAATAACCCAAAAATATTGAGCAAAATTTATAAAACAATGGTTTCAGACACTGGACAATAGCAGCACAGGAGAGTATTTCCTGAGAGAAAGTAGAGAGCAAGATAAACCATATGAATGAATGCCCCCGTTTACTACCTGGAGAGTTTACAGGTATCAGCACAAGGAAGAAGAAACCAGTAGGAAGAGGAAACCAGGGAAGGTAGTGTTTACAAAGCACAATACCAGAGAACAGAAAGAGGTCCACAGAGACAATTCCAGAGTTCAACAGGGAATTCCCCATCAAGTCTTTGGCTGAAATACTGATTAGCCTCTGTATAGGAGAAAACTACCTAAGTCTAGAAAAAGAACCACTGAAAAGTGCATATGGGAAATTTCTCAGAGCTCATTCAGAATTAGAAATAGAACAGCAAAATAGAGGAACCTCAAAATACACAGGGCATCTGATAGAGTATTCAGGAAGATATTGCCTCAGCAGTAGAGCAAAATTAACCCCAGAACCAAGGCTCTAGTCCTCCCTAATAAAGCTTAAAAGGAAGCCTCAAAAGAACCAAACTGTTTTCATACATAAAACCCAAGTATATTTAAAGGAATTAAAAAAATCCATCACACGACAATATAAAATTATGTCTGACATCTAATAAAAATTATCAGTAATGCAAACAAATAGAAAAATATAATCCATAAAAAAAGAAGAAAACCAATCTATTGAAGTATAGAAATGATACAGATGACAGAGTTAGCATACAAGGACATTAAAACAGCTCTTATAACTACAGTTGTTGTTGTTAGGTGCCGTCGAGTCCGTATCCAACTCATAGCGACCCTCATAGGGTTTTCAGTGGCTGACTGTTTCGGAATTGCATTGGGAGTGGATTGCCAGGCCCTTCTCCCATTTTTGCGGTGCAGGGAACTGAACTCGGGTCCTCAGAGACTGCAGCGCAGCGCTCTACCAACTGAGCTAAATCCCAACCCCTGTAACTACAGTAGTTCCCTCATATCTTTGGTTTTGCTTTTCACAGTTTCAGTTACCCAAGGTCAACCATGACCCAAAAGAAGGGAGAATATAGTGCATTAAGATATTTTGAGAGCTTATGTGTATTGTGTGTGTGTGTTGTGTGTGTGTGTGTGTGTGTGTGTGATAGAGAGAGACAGAGATAGAGAGAGAGACAGACTGAGAGAGACAGAGAAAGAGAGCACATTTACATAACTTATTATACTGATTGTTATAACTGTTTTATTTTATTGATATTTATTGTTGATCTCTTACTGTGCCCAATTTATAAATTAAACTTTATTATAAGGATGTATTGGGAGAAGGACCGGGCAAGCCACTCCCAAAAATCAATCCTCCATTGAAAATCCTATGAAAAACAGAGAAGCACTGACAATAGTGTTTTACCTGTTGTACCTAGGGTCGCTATGAGTCGGACACTGACTTGACAGCACCTAACAACAACAACAACATAGGAATGTTTGCATTGGAAAAACAGTACTATCTCTGGTTTCAGGTTAAGGATCTTGCAATATATTCACCGAGGATGAGAGTAGTCCATGTCCCATATATTTAATAAGACAAAGAAAAGAATGAACAGAGCCACATGGAAGGTTAAAGAAGACCCAAATCTAACTAATAGTGATGAAAAACACAATAGAATACAATGAATGCAATGAAAACCTACACTGAATAGTATTAGCAGAAGAAAAGATAAGTAAACTTGAAGGCATAATAATAGAAAATATACAGGATGAAACCCAGAGAGAAAATGTAGCAATTTTATTTGTATTTTTGGTACATTTTGAAAAAAAAGTATACACATGTATAACTCTAGTATAATCAAGCTGTAGAATATTTTCATCCTCCCCACAAAAATGTCCTATTTTGCAGCCAGGTATGGTGGTACATGCCTGAATAACCATACTCAAGAGGTTGAGGCAGGTGTATCACTTGAGACCAAGAGTTCACAATCTAGCTTGGGTAATATTAAGAGATCCTATATTAAAAACAAAGCAATAAAATAAAACAAACAGGCAAACAATATTCTTTTCAGATATTCTTTAGTAATCATTTTCTTCCCCTGTTTCTAGTCAACGCCTGATCTCCTCTCTGCCAGTATATATCAGATTTGTCTGTCTGTCTGTCTGTCTTTCTTTCTTTCTTTTTTTTAATTTTTTTTTTTGAGGTACTTGGGGGTTGAACCCAGGCCCTACCACATACTTTGCAAGTACTCTACCACTGGACTGTGTCCCTAGCCCATTTTTTTTTTTATCATGACATAGGGTCTTGCTAAGTTATGCAAGTTGCCTCTAGCCTCATGACTGTGATCCTCCTGCCTCTGCCTCCTGAGTCATGAGGAGTACATGAACCACCATGCCCAGTGAGTCTGGCTCCTTTTGTTCAGAATAAAGGTTTTACATTTAGGAACATTGATGTTTTAAGGAGTATACCCCTTTTAATTGTTGAGTAGTACTCAATTGTATGAATATGCCATTAGTTCATTTATTTACCAGTTGAACATTTGGACGGTTTCTAATTGGGAGTGATTATGAATAAAGCTTATCTGAATATTCATATGCAGGTCTTTGTGTGGACAAATTTTCATTCATTTATCTTAGGTAAATATCTTGTAATGAAAGGGCTGGGTCATATGGTAAATGTATATTTAGCATTATAAGAAACTGTCAAACTGATTTCCAAACTGACCATTCTGTTTTACATTCTCACCAGCTGGTGCAAGAGTTTCAACAGTTCCACATCAGTATATGGTAGTATCTCGGTGTGGATTCAATTTGCATTTCCATGATGACTAATGATGTTGAACATCTTTTCATGTGCTTATTGGCCATTCATTCATATTTCTTTATAAAGTGCCTATTCAAATATTTTTAAATTAGATGTTTTTCCCTTCTTTTTTGAGCTGGAACTGCTCTTACATATATTCTAGATATAGGTCCTACATGAGATATGTCTAGCAAATATTTTTTCAAATGTCCTTGTTTGTGGCTTGCCTTTTTATTTTCTATTATTTTTTAAAGAATACATGTTTTGTTTAATATTCATGATTTAATTTTATTCTCAGAACACTCTTATTTACTAGATAAGTGAATCTGATATTATTTTATCATTTTAGAGGTAAGGAACTCTACAAGTTCATTGCTGTATTCAAAGCCACAGTTGGTCACAATGTCAACATGAAATCTTCAGCTTCATGATTTTAGGTCTGTACAGAATCTGAGTTTGTCCATTCAGAAGCATTTCAGGGATTTACCCTCTCAAATGTTATCTAAGAAAGACCTGCTTTATGGTGTGATCTATTCCAATCTATTCCCTTCCAGATGGAAGGTTTCAAGGCTATAGTTATAGATCTGTATTCCAAAAGCAGTTGTGTCTTTCCACCCACGAAGGAAGATATGGAAAAAGAACAGAAGCTACCAGCAGTCTCAAATTCCTTCAGGCTGAAAGGTGCTTATTAAACCTGACAGATGAAGGCAAGCAAGATGGTATGCCCTCTCTCAGCTCCTGCTACTTCCTATCAACTTCCATTTCCTTCCTGGAGTTCTAAAAAAATCACTTTTTAATGATATCCATAATTCATGAAAAGAAACAACAAAATCAAAACATATTACTCCTGGCTAATAGACAGCGGTGTTATTAATTATTAACGACCCAAGAAGGAACTCAGAAGGAACCCCAAAGGTGAAAGAGATAAAAGCATGTTGTGCCTGCTCAGGCGCACACATATGTGCGTGTACACACACACACACACACACACACACACACACAGTTGATTGAAACCTTTTGCAACCAAAAGTTTCCAGTTCTTTCCATGCACATTAAATGAAAATGTACACCCTTTCTTGAGGAGCAAGCAGTTTAGCTAAAATAGTGGCTTGAGCAATCATCTAATGAAAAGCCTTCATATCACTGATGGAAAAATCGAAGTCCAAGGCAGGGCATGCCCTTTTTTACCAAGACAGTGAATGACAGAGGTAGCAGTAAAACATCCTTCATTTTACTGCCACTCCTATTCTCTTAATAACATTGTCTTCTTTAAAATTTTTTAAGCCTCATTTTATTTTCATTAACAAATAACAATTGTATATATTTATGGGGTAAAATGTGATGTTTTATTACATGTATACTTTGGAATGATTGAATTTGGCTAATTTTAATATCTATCACTTCAAATATTTATCATTTCTTTGTGGTTAGAACATTTAAGAGCCTCTCTTTTAACTATTTTGAAATATCTAATACATTATTATTAGCTATACTCACTTGAGCTATACTAGCACTTACTTCTCCTGTCTTATTGAAACTTTATATTCATTGACCAACCTCCCCCCTTACCTCTCCTATCCTAGTAATACCAGAGCTTCTAGTCTCTGGTAAACACCATTCTACTCTCAAATACTTTGAGATCTACTTTTTCAGGCAAGTGCACCACCACTGAGCTATAACCCCACCCCAAATACACATTTTTTACATTCCATATATGGGTAAGATGCTCTGCTTATTCCATTTAACACAGTGATCTCCAGTTCTATCCATGTTCTTGAAAATAACAGAATTTCATTTTTATGGCCAAATAGGATTCCATTTTTTAATCCATTCATCCATTATGTACACATAAAGTCATTCTCATATCTTGGCTATTGTGAATGATGCTTCAGTGAACATATGAGTCAGGGTATTTTTTGACATACTGATTTCAATAAATGATTTTGGTAAAACTGTATATCCACATACAGAAGATTGAAAATGGACACTTATCTTACCCCTTATGTGAGAATAAACTTAAAATGGATTAAAGACTTAAACATAAGCCCTGAAACTATAAAACTACTAGAAGAAAACAAGGAAAAATCTCCATGACATTGACCTAAGGAGTAATTTCTTATGTTTGACCCCAAAAGTATAACTAATGAAATTAAAAATAGACAAATGTGATTATATCATACTAAAAAGCTTTTGCACAGTAAAGGAAGCAATAGAATGAAGATATAACCCACAAATCAGGAGAAAATATTTGTAAATCATAACTTAGGTAAGAAGCTCATATCTAAAATATACAAGGAACTCAATTTACTCCATGACAAGAAAATAAATAGGCCCATGGTCAAAGGACTTGAATAGACATTACTCAAAAGAAGACATATACAATGGCCAATAGATATAAGAAAAGATGCTCAACATCTGTAATTATAAGAGGCATACAAATGAAAACCACAATCAGATACCACCTCACACTTGTTTGAATGTCTATTATCAAAAAGAGGGAAGATAATAAGTGTCCGTGAGGATTTGGAGAAAAGGAAATCCTTGTACATTGAGGTGATTCACTAACATTGTCAGCACAGGTGGAGGGTTAGTTGAGTATGGTGGGAAGCTCGAAGAAAAGCTAGGTAAGAAGAGATACCCAAGAAACCTGTAGATGGTTGGGAGGGTATAAGCCAAAACTCATTACAGATTCCTAAATATTTTGTTGAGATCTGTGATTTGAGGGAATAAAAAACCCACAAAGAATGCTGTTAAAAGATAATCCTTTCATAAAGTAAAGTGACTCTGCTCATAGAGGGAACGGACAGGTACAGGAAGGTCTGTGATGTTAACCTAAGATACGGTACCTTTGCTATAGAAAAGTGATAAAGTAAACCAAAGGGGATGCTTTGAGCTATGAAGAGGACATTGGATATTTTCTTCTCTAAAACCTTCTGGTTCAGCCAAAACTCATGCACTGCATTCTCTTACTTTAAACAAAAGGTCTTTTCTATAGTATTTCTATCATTTTCTCCCCTCAGCATTGGAACTCCACCAAAATTCTAGAGAAGAACATATTATTCAACCTAAGGAATTTGCTTTCATTTGAGAGAGAGAGAGGAAAACATAGAAATTCCAGACAGCTAGATACCAGTGGCTCTTTTTGTGAGCAAACATGGAAACGTCCTTTGGAGAAAACATCTGTTGGTCCTCACCCTCTTCTCGTCTACCCAGCAATAGCAGACACCATCTGCAAGTATCTTCTCACTCAAATCTTGTTCTAGAGCTTACCACAAAGAGGCTGGTGTTCTGTTTACTTGTGTTTCCATTATAAGAAAGAACAGCAAATGCTGACTTGGAGGCCATGCAGCATATAATACACTTTCTCTTTTTCTTCAATTCCAACCCAAAGCCAAGATCTACCCCAGGTCTTTCCAACAGGATCTTAGCTCTCCCAGCAGAAGATTGAGATGTCAGAAGAACTTTCTGACAGACTTTTAACCAGGCTTTTACTTCTAGCTGTCCTAAGATACCATCTTCTATTTTCACTTTGAAAATTCTAGAAGTGTTAGATGTCTTCTTTTTAGTGCTTCTGTTTTGATTTTGGAAAGTATTGCACACAAATATGCAATGTTGCTTGCATCTTTTAACTAGCATGTATAGTTTATATTTTGAGAAGAGAAGCTAATCATAACTAATCATCAATAGATGCCAATGTCCCTTTGGGAGTAGATCCCCTCTACTCCTTTCCCAAGCCCCAGTTTCCATGGGAAGTCTGGAATCAGAGAGAAAGATGTTTAGACTCTAAGAAGAGTTTTCGGTGCTGAGTTTTAGACCTCAGTGATTTCTACAGTAACTCCAGGATGGATTGTGCCTGCTATTTTGGGATTCACACTGTGAAGCCAATTAAATTAAAAGGCTATTCATTTCACTGTATTTGTCTCCAGGCTGCTCAAATAGAAATGCAAACAACTCCTATTGAGTGAGTTTTCTGCCTCAAAGCAGAGACTGTACCACCAAGCCCAGTATCCTTCTCAGAGCCCAATTTGCCTTGAGGGGGAGAAATACAAATCCCAATTCTTAGGGCTAATTATTGGCTTCTCTTGCCAATGTGAGTTGAAGTTATCTGAAATGAAGGTATGGTCAGCAAGTCAGCTTTTCTGGCCTTTGCAGCTCCTTAGCACACTTGTAAAAATTGGATCTGTGTTACAGTTGTGTCCAAATGGACACAACTGAGGAGGACAAACTCATTTTCCTCCCAGCATAACTCAGAAAAATGAGGAAATTACATTGTCTAAGGCACCTAACAACAACAACAAACATAACAAGGGTTGGGGTTTAGCTCAGTTGGTAGAGTGCCGCTTAGCACTCTCTGAGGCCCCACATTTGATCCTCAGCACCACAAAAATGCGAGAAGGAACTGACAAGCCATGCTTGAAACAATTCCTCATGGAATTAGCCACTGAAAACCCTAAGAATAACAGAGAGGCACTGCCATAGTGCTGGGCATGACACAGTGTCAGGTAGTGTTTCATTCTGTTGTACATAGGGTCACTATGAGTTGGACCTGACTCGATGGCACCTAACAACAACAACAATGACAAATATAACAATTACTGTTCCATTGGTGTTGCTTCCATTCATGACAGGACATGGCCTTGCAGAGAAGATAATTGTCAGCAATCTTTGAAAGCTACGCTCCCACTTTCAAATCCTACAAAATAGGAGATAGTCTGTTTTCCCAATAGCTCAAACCAAAGGGCCAGAAGTAGCCTGGTTGGCCTGACTGCCCTGATTTATGACATGTGTACAGTGATGAGCAGATCACAGGAGGCCAAAGCTGCAGTTCTCTTAGCCAATTGTGACCCATTCTGAAGCTGTGTGTGGGGATACATCTGTTTGGGATATTAAGGGCTTTTCAGGAAGTATATATGGGGAATGGACACTGGGGAGGCAACCTCACATATCTACTATAAATCCCACAGGTAGAATGTCCTTTTGAAAATGAATCAACTGGGAAGCTGGACTTGGGGGTCATGGGACTCCTTTTATCAGTTCCTCTTCCCAATATGAACATTGATTAAATCTCCTTCCTCTGTTTTCTCATCATTAAGAGATTTCATGATCTCTTTAATTGGCACACTGGGGACAGGTAGCCAAGCCTAATTGCAGGAACTGGGGCTTTGCCCTAAAATCTGGTAGCAGTTTTTGACTAAGCCAGACAGGAGAATAAACCTTTTTCCATTGGCATTAAATCCTATAGCAAGTTGAGTCCGACAGAGAAGAAAGATTAAATTGGTCCCAGGCAACTGCTAGAATCACTTTTATTCCAGGGATCTTTTTTTATCTTTCCACTTTTGCTGGCCTTGAATGTTTTTTATCATTATTTAGAGAGACAGAGAAACAAATATTGGGTTCTATAGATCTGAAGTCTAACCTGTGTACCTCCACAGATGCTGGACCCAAAGACCAGTTCATATTTATATGGAATGGACAGCAAATGATCTTCAGAGTATTTCTTCAAGGTTACCCCCATAGTCCAACTATTTGCCATAGGACCAGGGTCCAAGACCTAGCTCTGTTATCCTGCCCACCCTCAGGAAAAAGTTTTCATTATATAGATAATGCAATGCTAATTTCTGGGTGTCTTACAGGTCTAGATAGACACTGTAGGTGCAGATGCACCTAAAGAAGAGAGTTAAATGAAGTACAGAGGCCAAATATGGCTGTAATATACTTGGTAGTCTTAGGGTTGGGTAAGATGCATATAATACCTGACAAGGTACTAGAAGGGATGACTGCAATAATTCAGTTAAACACAAATACCGGTGGAAATGTGCAAAGTTAAGGGCAACATAGATAACAGTCATGAGAATCAGCCTATCACAATCTGTACTGACAGTTGGGCTATACTCAGAGGCCTAAATTTACAAGTTTTAATTGTTGTTTAGTTGTTGCCTTTGAGTTAGGTCCAACTCACAGCAACCCTCAGAGGGTTTTCAATAGCTGGTTGTTTCAGGATTGTTTCAGGATTGGATTGCCACATCTTTCTCCTATTTTTGCAGTGCTGGAGATAGAAGCCAGATCCTCAGAGAATGAGAAGTAGCACTCTACAACTGAGCTAAAGAGCCTCCCAGAAAAGGAAGGATTGACGGATGCTAGGCTGATCACCATTGGGACAACACATGCAAAAGGACAGATATAATAGAGTTAAACAAAAGCCAGAACCCCTTGTAGTTTTCCATGAGGCAGCCCTCAGCCTGTCAAGTCCTCCCAAAAATCAAGAAGCAGATACACTTACCAATATATGGGCCATCTTCCCTCAGGTACCACTAGAGGCTGTTTACTGGGTTTATGTAAAGTCCAGCCACAAGGGAGACAGCCCAGACTAAAAACTTGCTATTGATTTTCTTTATGTTGTCCAAACATTCGAGGCTTGTTCTCAATTATAGTCTCAGCAAATATATGCTATGGTAGGGCAAAGATGGAAATCAAACTGCCCTGTATAGGATTGGCAAATAGACTACATAGGGCTTATACTTGTCAGTGAGGGATGTACATATGCCCTCCCTGTGTGGAAACTGCCTCTGGCCTCCTACAAGCACTTTCATGCAAGCAAGTCAGTGTTATACTCCCAAAAGCCAACTGGTTGTTAAATAAAAGTCCCAGTGTCAGAGATCGGCTATCTACCTCTGAGCTGTTGGCCAGGGAGCTCTCTGATGTACCACTCCCCTCAACACTATTCAAGCTAAATGTCACTGTTACAGGATGCACGTCAAAGTCCTTATCACTGAAGACTCCACATGCCCTAACTGCAGGACATGGAGAAATCAAGCATGATAGAAAGAACACTCTCTACTGGCTAGCTTCCATAGTACTGGAGGGTGCTATGTAAGCTGCTGGGGAAGAATTATCTCCTATGGTCCTGTTTAGCTAGGGGAGCCATGCTTTATGTTATCTATTGGTAAATAAGATATGCTTGCTGCTGCAAGAGTGGCCTGGCTATAATGGGTGTAACCAATGACTTTCTAATTAGATTTAAGGCCCCTTCCACAGGAGGGAACCCATACCTGATATTGTAGGTCAGGACAAAAGCCTGTGGCTGGGGAGATCATAGGGCCCAGAAGAAAAGCTACTGCTATTGTCCTATTAAAAGATTATAATATGCCTGTCAAAGTGCCTTCTAAACATTTGTCTCTACTGCTGTAGATTAATTATCACCAATTGGTTGTAGTCAAAGACTGACAGTGGGACACTAAATAGACTAATACTAATATTGTCAGCCCTTAAGACATACACAGTGTGGGCTATATGGATGTTTGGAATGATTTTGCTCATTGCTTTGTAACACTCCCTCATAACTAAAATTGGGCATTTTAATTAGAGTTTGTGTCATTCTGGAAATCAGTGTTTGTTGGTGTAATGTCTACTATTGCTGTGGCATGGCACCCCAATGCTCAGCCCTGAATGGAGGAAAATAATCATACATGTATGATATCCCCTCCAAGGCTTGCAGAACACTGTGGAAAAGAGGGCAGAAAGACTGTAAGAGCCAAAGAAGGGGTAAAATGTTGTGTAGGTGATTCCTTCAGGCTAAACCTGACTGCCATCTTGTCCATCTTAACACAGACACCTGGAACAACCATGGGGGACCTTGACCCCACAACCATAGCAACAAAGTGAGCTCAAACTATACAGCTTGGCTAGGCCTATTATAAAGGTAATTTGTTGTTGTTAGGTGCCATCGAGTTGGTATCCGACTCACAGCGACCCTCTGTACAACAGGGGAAACACTATTGTCAGTGTTTCTCTGCTGTTCATAGGGTTTTCAATGGCAGATTAATTTTTGGGAGGGGGTTGCCAGGTCCTTCTCCCAAGTCTACAGCTTCTGGTGTTCCCAGGCGGTCTCCCATCCAGGTACTAACTAGGCCTGACCCTGCTTAGCTTCCGAGATCTGACGGGATCGGATGCCACAGGGCTACAGCAGCAGGCATAAAGGTAATAGATCTTTCAATATTCCATCTGGGAGCAATAGAAAAAGAAAGGTCAGAAGACCCTCTGGGCCCTCAATGGGACTATCCCCTGGGGTGTTAATCTCTAGCCCCTACTGCCTCAGCTACTCCTGATGTTCTGTTATAACAGATATTAAGTTTTAATTTTTTCAATATCATATATGTAAATATAATGCTGTCACTGGTCTATTTCTTGGTTCTCCCAAGATTGAAAGATATTTTTAAAATGATGGGCAGATTGTAAGAAGTACTTATAAATTGCCTTTACTAAAAAGCATTACTGACCCTTAAGAGGCATCTAAATGTCTCTAGCCCTTGTCCTAAACCTCCAACCTTGACTTGGGGGAAGGTTTAATTGATAAACACCTCTTTGACAGCAGACTTGCAAACAAACCCCTCCAGAGATGACAGATGGTTTTCTGAAAATGCCATGATCAGGCCTGCTTAATTATCCAAACCTCTTGCCTGCACCCCCAACTTTTCCTCTTCTTAAACCTGAAGCTCATGCAAGTTCCCCAAAGAGAGACAGACTTGAAGGTCATGGGGCTCCTTTTTTCTGTTCTTCTGCTCAATGTGCACATTGATTAAATCTCCTTTCTCTGATTAAAATAAAATTAACTCACCCAAGAAAAACCTGGAAACAACTAGAATTCATAGATATTTTTTTCCTGAAAATATGGGTGGCATATGGGACATAGGGAGCTTGCCCTCCATTAGTCCTTGCACATAAGTGATTCCAGTTTCAAATAGGTGAACAGAATAGGACTTTCAAACTAGCCTATAGTCTTTAAAATAACAGCCCACTACCTGCCATCTTTAGATCATTCCATGTACCCAGCCAGCCCAAATGGAAGCTTGCTCATCATCAGTGGCAGATGAAATGTTAGTTTACCTCTAAGGGGAGGGCAACTAGAATCTTAGAAACAGAGAGGATGTGGCTTATGATGGATGCTGGGGCCTTATTATGGCTTATAGAAACTCATCTGTCAGGATGTAATAAGCAGAGCAAAATTTGAGACAGCAAAACATGTCTCAATGTTTATGAGAGTTCAAAATGATTTCCTAGAAAAAATAACCATTTGGAGTAAATTGAAAATCACTTGACTTTATCTTCACTTTCATGAAAAATATACCCGTCTGAAGACTATTCAACTCAGTCTTTGAAATTCACCTCTATCTGTAAATGATTGGAGGGAAGAAAGAAAAGAAAAAAGAAGGAAGTGGGGAAAGTATGTACAGGACACACCAGTATGTGAAGAATGGTGTACCTATTTTATTAACCTGCCTCTCAATTTTTAAAAGTACTCTTTTCTTCCCCCATCTGTCATAAAACAGAGCAAATATACACCTAAGGCCTACTCTTCTATCAGGCAAAATCTCCTCTGAAATTTATGTGTTTATTGGCAAGTGCTCAAAATAGCAAATTAGATCAAGATGAATGGGGAACTTTTTATTCATTCATATTTCTACTATCCCCTAAAAAAACTAACACCATCAAAGCAGAAAGAGAAAAAGAAAAAGAAGAGTAAGGAAAAAAGAAAAGAAAAGAAAAAAAAGAAGCAAACGTGTATCAGAATATTCATAGCAGTCTACTTACAAAACCTAAACTAGAAACAGACCAAATGTTCATCTGAAGTAGAGTAGGTAAATGGCTTACTAGAAAGCAGGAAGAATACACAAACTCCAACTACATGTGACAGCATGAAATAGTTTCACAAGTACATTGTTCAACAAAAGAAACCAGACACAATTGGGTAGTCATTCCTCCAAATCTGCAAGGACTTGTTTTCTGATCTGCACAAATATCAAAATCTGAAGGTGCTCATATCCCTCATATAAAAAGGCGACATAAATAATTGTTTTAACTGTATTGTTTAGGGAATAATGACAAAACGTCTATACATGTTCAGTAGCAATGCAATTTCATTTTTTAAAAAATTTGATCTATACTTGGTAGTCTCCAAAGATACAAAACCCACATACAGAGAGAGCCACCTGTACTTATCTGAGCCCACTTATATGAAATTTCACAAATAAGCAACTAATTCAGGATGATGAAAGATGAGTTAGTGGTGACCAGTAGAGAAAGAGGGCATGTGAGAACCTCTGGAGCATTTGTCCTGTTCTAGTTCTTGATTTGAATTATGGATCACTTTGTGAAAATTCATCAAGCTGCATACCTATCACTTGTGCCTTTTTCTGCATGCATGTTTACTTTAATAAAAATATTTACATATGATAAAAGCAGACTTTGGGGGTGATGGATATGTGTTGTATTTTTACTCTGGTAATGATTCTATGACTACATACATTCACTAAAACTCACCAGGCTGCACATTTAGTCAGTGAATTTTATTATATGTAACCTGTACTTTATAAAGCTTATTTTTTTACCATGCATGGTGAGATACATCTAAATTGCAGCACTTGGGAAGCTGAGAGAGGACAATCAAAAACATAAAACACAAAATATCAAAAACCAAAACCAGAAGAAATTTTATTGTCATTGTTATTGTTGTTACTTTACCTTAAAGAGTTTAGGAAAAATGATTCTACTCTATACACAACAAAGTATTTTGAGAACAATTTAGAACAAAAACAAAAACATATTATTATTCGTGATCCTTATTTTGCAGAAGAAATAAATAAGTCATAGGCTTGAATATTTAAATTCATATAAATTATTGGAGTATAAAATTTTAAAGACAGAGATCTCTATATGTGAATCTTAGTGTTAGTTGACTGGAAAACTGAGGCTAAGGATTTGTGTTGCAATTCTAACTCAGACTCCTCCAAATTTATACCAATGTCACTGTAATGTGCTTGTATCAGCGCATTATCATGGCTGTCTAAAAGAATGCTGCCAAACAAACCACTACAAAACCTCATTTACTGCTCACACATCTGGAGCCAGCTGGGTTTGCCTGGGCAGCTCTACTGATCTCCTGGGGCTTGCTTTCTTCTCTGCTGTAAGGCTAGTATTGCTGATAGAAAATTAGCCTAAATCACAATGACTGGGGAAACCTGGTATGGCTGTGATTCTCCAAGATGATCCCCATTGATTCTTGGCTCCTGGTATTCATGCCGCCATGTACAACCCTCTGATAAAACAGAGCAGTCCACAAACAACAGAATAAATCCAAGAATTAAGTCACAAAAATCAGTGCTGCTTCTGTCTTGTTATCTTGAATGACTTACTCTAGCATAAGCCATATACCATGTGAAGACATAATCAGCCTTATGAAGGGATTTACATGGCAAAGAACCAAACCTCAATAGCTGGGACCAACTTGCCAGATACATGAGTGAGCCATCCCAGAAGTGGGTCCTCCAGTGTCAGTATTGAAGTGATTTCAAGCCCTGAACCAGAACTGTGAGGCATCTAAAGGTCTCTAGCCCTTATCCTAAACCTGCAACCTTGACTTGGGGGAAGGTTTAATTGATAAACACCTCTTTGACAGCAGACTTGCAAACTGTGAGCCAGAATCAACCAGCTAAACTGCTGTTGCATTCTTGAAACACAAATTCTGAAAGATAATAAGATGTTTTGTGAGCTATGTGCCACAGCCTACACCTAAAATCCAAGCAACTTGGGAGGTTGAGGCAGAGAGAATGCCAGTTTGAGCCAGAGGCGGCCTGTGCAGCTTAGCAAGATCCTGTGTCAAAATATAGCATAAAAAAGGATCCGGGGATTTGGCCCAGTGGTAGACCACTCACCTAGCATGCTGGAGGCCCTGGGCTCAACCCCTTAATACTACAAAATATGAAAATAAATTAATTAGATGAATGAATGAATAATTTTTAAAAATTTTGCACTGGATTTTGGGATAATCTCGTATGTGGTCCTATTGTTGTTAGGTGCCGTCGACTCAGTATCTGACTCATAGGAACCCTATGTACAACAGGTGAAACACTATTATCAGCACTTCTGTGCTATTCATGGGGTTTTCAATGCTGGATTGATTTTTGGGAGTAGGGTGCCAGGTCCTTCTCTCATTATGTGGTTCTAGATAACTGATATTCTTGATTCTATACTGTGTATCTCTCATCATTTAATAACCTACCCAAGGTGTGTTCTCAGGGTGATATCAGAGATTTAAGGCAACTGTGGCAATACAAAGCATTTTTAAAATCTCTACTCCCATCATGTTTTCTAAGATCCTTTTAGCCAAAATCAAGTCAGATGACTGAGCCCACGTTCATAGGGCAGGATGGGTTAGCTCACTCTGGGGAAGGTACTGCAAAGTTACAGGATAAATGGCATGGGCAAGGGGATGGTATATGTACCCACAAATACTTAACACTACCCTACTTGAACAAGTGGTCCTTATTCCCCTTTCTTACTTATAGGACAGACTCAATTCTAATAAATAGTATATGGTAGAAGTGATGGTATGTGACTGCTGGGTCATAAAAAGGAAAGCTTTCTGCCTGTTTCTCTTTCATGAATTTCTTGCTTTGGAGAAAACCAGTCACTTGTCATGAGGACAGATCTGTAAGGAGGTCTATAAAGAGAAGAACTGAGAGGCCAACAACCAATGATCAGGTCCAATTTGCCAGCTGCTTTAGAAGTGGATCCTCCAGCCCCAGTAAAGCCTTGAGATGATGGCTGCCCCTCCCACATCTCAACTGCAACTGAACCCTCTAAGGTAAACCACTCCCAAATAATCCTGACCCACAGAAACTGTAAGAGACAGTGAAGTTTTATTTTTGTTGTAAGCCACTAAGTTATGGGATAATTTATTATGAAGTAACTCACAAGTGCAAGGAAGGATGAAAAATAGAGGTTTTCTTGTTTGGTTTGGTTTTGCTTTTCAAGCCATAGGGGCAGAATTCTTGTTCTCATTCCTGCAGATAAGAGGACCCATTATAGCTAGTTTAAGCGAAAAAGAAACCCATTGTTGTTGTTAGGTACCATCAAGTCCGGTCAAACTCATAGTGACCCTTATAGGGTTTTTGATGACTGATTATTTCAGGATCATTTTGGGAGTGGGCTGCCACATCTTTTTCCCATAATAATTCATGAGCGATTATTAAATAACCTTCAGGAAAGCCAGATAATCAGGTGAAGAGTCTAAAAAGGCAGTAACAATGCCCAAATTACAGGGTAACTCCACTCCAGGTAGCACCTCATTCCCGCTGCAACCTGATCAAGATATCTCAGCTCCCATTAAGAAAATTGGTAGCCAGATGCCCAAATCTCTACCAATAATACCCTAGAAAGCCAGTAGCCTTCATCACCTTCATCCAAGGATGGATTCTATGAAGCATCAGCTACATTATACTATTCTCTTCCAAATGAAAGTCTCCCATGTTGTTGTTATTGTGTTGTTAGGTGCCATCAAGTCAGGTCCAACTCATAGAAACCCTATGTACAACAGAATGAAACACTGACACTGTGCCATGCCCAGCATGATGTCAGTTCTTCTCTGCTATCCATAGCGTTTTCAATGGTGAATTCTTTTGGGATTGTTTTGGGAGTGGGCTGCCAGTTCCTTTTCCCATTTTTGTGGAACTGGGGATGGAATCCAGAGCCTCTGAGCATGGAGCACACAGCAAGCACTCTACTAACTGAGCTAAATTAGAGGGATTTATCTGCAAGAAAGGATGGGTTCCATTCTTATGAAAATTAAGGTAAGAAATGTCCCAGCCACAGACATAGTGTTTCAAGCAGTGTTTGACTATCTCAGATAATTGACAAATGCTCATTTCTTGTCCCCATACAAGATCGTCATTACATTTCAAAGACAGGTTATTAGAGAAATTACTGACATGTCTTTCTATTTCCTGGAACTTAAATTGCTAAATAAGTTTCATCTCCAGAGCTATTTCCAGTCATTTGCTAATGATAGCCTAGAGCTATATGTTAAGAAAAACTTTGAGGTTGCATGTGGCTTCAGCTGGATAAAGATTCGGAATCAAGTTATAAGGATGCCACAGGTGATCCACATTTGTGTTAAATAATAGATACCTGCAAAAATAAGCATCCTCAGTCTCTGTGTTTTCTCACTTCCTACAGATTAGGTTTCTGTAGCCATAGCACCCTGGCATCCGATCCTGTCTGATCTCAGAAGCTCAGCAGAATCAGCCTGGTTAGTCTTTGGGTGGAAGACCACCTGGGAATTCCAGGTGCTGCAAGCTAAGAAGGACCTGGCAATCCACTCTCGAAATAATCTACCATTGAAAACCCTATGAATAGCAGAGAAGCACTGACAGTAATTCTGGGCATGGCACAGTTGTCGGGGAGTGTTTTGTTCTTTTGTACATAGGGTCACTATGAATCACACCTGACTCCAGAGCACCTAACAACAACACAGATTAGTTTGTAGTTAGGTGCCCTTGAGTAAGGTTTGACTCATAGGATTGCTATGTACAACAGAATAAAAGACTACCTGATACTACGTCAGCGCTTCTCTGCTAATGATAGGGTTTTCAATGGCTGATTGTTTAAAGATTATTTCAAGAGTGGGCTGCCAGGTCCTTCTCCCATTTTTACAGTGCTGGGGATCGATTCCAGGGCCTCAGAGTAGGCAGAGTGGCAGTCTACCAACTGAGCTAAACCCTAGCACATTTCCTACAGAAAGGATCTGCAAATGTCTCACGACCTTCTATAACGGTTCAGATTAAAACTTTTCCCATTGCACAAACCCTCTTATCTATCTCACTGAAATGGCATGAAAGCCAATCCATGTTCTCTTTGTAAGACTCCAATACTTGGTAAAACCTAGATATGTGAAACAGCTATTCTGCCTGAATCTGGCTTCTCATTCTGTCTTTTCCTTACCTTCCCAAGCCCATGTCACCCACTGAGAGACCTTTTGAGAACACCAAAAATTCACAAGAAGCAGTCTCAATACCATTGACTTGGATCATTGGTATAATCAATTATTTACCTCCCAAAGCTTGGTCCTTTGTGCTCATTTTCTCTCACTTCCTTCAAATCCAGCCACTTGGTGTGAATAAATTGTTGCATAAATAGTCCTTACATTTTAACCTTTCCACTTCCCTGTTTGGATAGTATGATTTTTCCTTGTGTGAGTTAATAATGTTTCTAGTCCTAGAACTTGGCATCATCTTCTGGCTCTCAGTCATCTTACACATACCAATTTCAGGATTAACTACAATAAGTTCACATTAAGTTGCTTGATCTTTGTCCTTGTACTAATAGCAGGAGACTTTCCTATGTAAAATGGAATATCCATACCTATTGTGCAATGGGTTCAGTAGGACAGGTTCCCCACCTTCATCCATTTTCCTGTGGCACTGTTGCTAAATGCCCTCAACAAAAGTAATCATCTTCTTCTCCTCTCTTCCCTCCCCATTTTTTTCCTGTTTCTCCTTCTCCTTCTTCTTACTTGGAAACAAGCTATTTTCTGATGATGTAGATCACACTTCTCAGACTTTAATGAGCATCAAATCACTGAAACATCTGGGTAAATGCAAATTCCATCTCTAGAGGTGAGGCCAAGATCCCTCACTCCCATCCCTACATCAAGCTCCCAGGTAATGCTGATGCTCCTGGTTGATGGACCTCATTTTATGGAGCAATGTCATAGAAGACTCAGTCTCACCCTCAGTGGGAAGAGCTTACTTGCTTTTTCCAGAACTCTGCTTACACAGATGTTCTTCTCACCTCTCTCCTCTCAATCATATTTCTTTACCACACGTCCTGGAGACTTGAGTGTTCATTCCTGTTCTGCCCTTAATCACACTTACTCTATTCCTTCAATGAGCCAATAATCATTAAGCATCTATTATGAGCTAGACATTGTGCTGGGCACTATGGGTAAATCCCTGAACAAGATAACACTGGTTTTCCCTGCTTACATGGAACTTAGAATCCAAAGAGAGAGAGAGAGTAAACAAACAATTACTCAATAATTAGTTTAAAATGTAAAGAAGGTTAGGAATGGAAATTATAGGATGCTTTGAGAGAAAGTAATGGAAAAAATTATCCAAGGCTCCTAGGTCCTTAGAGTTTCTACTTCCCATGATTTCCTTTGGTTTTGTATAACTCTATCTTCTCTTACGTTGTTCTTCTTGGGTGCCATTGAGTCAGGTCCAACTCATAGTGAACCTCATAGAGTTTTCAATGGCTGATTGTTTCAAGATTGCTTCAGGAGTGGATTGCTATGTTCTTCTCCCATTATCTTCTCTATAGTGAGGCAAAATATTAGAGATTTCCATCATGAACCTCAAACTTCCACCTGAATATGGCCACCTGGGTGCATTTGGTGCTGCATGGCTATGCTCCCATCTGGTGGGAGTCTAAATAAGGCACCATGCTTATGACGGGTAAGTGAGTACTGGGCTCCAAGTTAGTACCAAATGTCTCATGTGATTCTTGCCCCTTGGTTGCCATTGCTAATGGCACTGACCATCAGTAATGGCAAGCTGTTCCCTCCTAAATTTTGGTGAAAACTTCCCTTTTCTTCAAAAATGACTCTGGATATACTCTAATTTCCTCCCTCTCATGACCTTTTCTATTGATGTGCTACCTAGAAGAATGACTCAGCTATTAATAGCAAATTACCACTTATTATCACCAGGATCTTAACATTCACTCATTAAGAAGGACAAAGTCCAAATCTACCTGTCCATTCTGGTCACATGGGTTATCAGGCGGGCAAGAAAGAGAAAAAGAGGATGGAGATTGCAGAACCTTTGTGATCTGTGCAAGACCAGCACTTCCATGGCTTCTGCCCTAAAGTTCATTCCTATATGGTATTAAATTCAAGGAAATAGTGATCCATCCAACATCAGCCAAAACTTATCAAGAATGGAAGTTGAATGTCTCATAAAATCTACTGATTTGCAAGGGATTTGTCTATTTTTACTTTAAGGGCAATTTAAAATCCTTTTTCTTAATATTCTTCCTCTCTAATATTTCATATCTTTAGAAGATTCCCTAACGCTTTCTCTTGTCTTTCTTTCTCTTTTTGTCATTATTGTTGTTGTTTTGTTTTTCTGAAACAGAGTCTCACTGTATTGCCCAGGCTGACCTTGAAATTAATATGTAGCCCAGGCTAGCCATGAACTAGTGACCCTCTTGCTGCAGCCACCTCTCCAGTGCTGGGATACAGTGTGCAACACCACAGCCAACACTCTCCTCTCTTTTAAAATTCTCCTAAATATCCACCAATCCAGACCCTACATCCTTACCTTTTGACCTCTCTGGATTTGTTCTGCTAAAGTTCTTGAGACAGTAGCTTTCCTCTCTCCCAATTGTGGGCCAGAACAGCAGTACCTGGCTCTCTGAGTCTCACCTTCTGCCCATTAGCCTGATTCAGTCCAGATCTGGAGGTAGCCCAAGAATTTTCCCAACCAAAAGGGAGAGAGGACATTCTCCTACATCATCTACCTGTGCATGTTTTGTTCCCTACTGCCACATCACTAACCCAAGGAGTTCCTTCCTTCCACTTCAATGAAAAGGAGCAAAACAACCATTATTAAAATTCTCATACTTAGTGATTGTTGTTGTTGTTAGGTGCTGTCAAGTCATGTCTGACTCGTAGCGACCCTCATACAGTTTTCAATGGCTGCTTGTTTCGAGATTGCTTTGGGAGTGGACTGCCACATCCTTCTTCCAATTTTACAGTACTGGGAATTGAACCCAGGACCTCAGAAACTGCAGAGCAGCACTCTAACAACTGAGCTAACTCCCAGCAGCATTTATTTAGTGATTAAGAGCACAGAAAACAGCAAAAAGTTACTGAGAAGTCTGTGAACTTTTTATTCGACTGACTACATTAGCATTCAATTATTGTATGTATGAATGTATGTATCTTCTGTCCACAAAATGTTTAAGATATATTTTTTTTCAGTTTCCCTATAATACATACTGACAATAGATGTACCCACTGACCCCTCTCCATAGCCCACAGGCTGAGGCTCCTAAATACTCATCACTTAATTGATTTATCTAATACTTACCACGTATGGTCAACACTTTTAAATTTTACCTTAGCATTATTACTTTTCAGAAACTCTTCAATGCATCTGAAGTTAGGAGCAAAGAAAAACCCTCTTGGTCCTAGGTATATCATAATTTTGGCAATATCAAAGCAATAGAATCTAATCAATTGTCTTTGACATGCATCTGACTTCTCTGCTCTGAACAGAGCTTCATCAGTCCTCACACCAGGACTCAGCTCTGAGCCATTATTTGTGAATGTTAATTATACACAACATTAATGGAGAATGTGGATGACAGTGGTTTCCCAACCTGCAACCTTGTTTCATAATCCCTGGTTCACCAGCTGGGACTTTGATGGGATATTTTACAGCCTAGTCTTTGCTACCCTCATGAAAACATTATAATCACATAAAATGGTGTGCTGTAGGATTGACTGTAAGTAGTGAGGAACTTACCCATTGCATCTGTGCCTTAATCACCTCTTTTCATTGCTTCACTACCCACTTAGGAGTCCTTAGATGGCTTCCCCCGACCTGAATAAGGGGGTGGAGTTTAATCAGCCACACCTGGTAAAGGGGTGCTCAATTCCAATTCCAGTTCAACAAGTCACCAAACTTGGTGTTGGGATATTCTCTCAACCTTCTTGACCTCTTCTTTAATCAAGAGGGAAATGAACATTACCTGGATGTCATTTCTCACATTCATGTATGAGATCCCCTGGAAGTCCTGTTGCAGATACTCAAATCCACTTTTCCACACACCTCTGAAAACTTGAACCAAAGGCTCATAGTGACTACTTCTGCTACTCTGAGTTCTACCAAGGAGATCCTGAGTGTCAGGAAAATAGCCCCACTTCCCAACCTTGGAGAGATATTAGGGAAGTACTGGTGCCAAAAATTGGAATCAATGACCCACATTTTGTCCCAACCTAGCTCTGTAGTACTTATTGTTTTTAGGTGTCATCAAGTCGGGTCTGACTCATAGGGACTCTCATAGGGGTTTCAATGGCTGATTTTTGCGGGGAGTGGAATGTCACATCCTTCTCCAGCAGTACCTGTAGGCAAAATAAACTCCCTGATGTGCCCCTAAGATTCCATGCTGACTATGATTCCAATGCAGACAGACCCTACCCTTGTCCACTGCCTAAAGCCAACCAGTAGCTGGTTTCACTCAACTTCCTTGTAAATGGAGGAACAATGCATAGCTGGTGCCCAAACCAGCTATCTGGTGCAGAGGTGAAGAACAGGGTCTATTCTGAGATAGCACCAGCTCCTGCAGAAAGTACAAAATGGGCCCACTCAAAGTCATGGGCTGATGTTGCTGAGGTCAGCAACTAGTTCTGTGTGCCTCTGCTACTGCTGCAGCAGGGCTAGCCTCAGTGGCCTTTGTGGGTGCTCTCCCTTGTTCAGGCAGCCAGATATCAGTGCACCAGCCATGAATGACAACCAAGCACACAGAGGACTAACAGTGAACCACTGACGGAAAATTCATCTTTGTTGGACCCAAGATACTTCTGATTGAAAGGAGGCCATCTCATCTTCATGTGAATGCTTTTGATTTGGGCAAATGGATAAAGGCAAAAGTCTCCCAACTGGTACAAAGGGGGAATGAACTCCTCTCTTTCCCTTACTCACCATCTTAGTTGAGCTAGTAGTCTTTTGGGCCCTCAAATACTCTAAATGCTACATGGCATGGTATACTCATACTGCCTTTGGTTAGCAAATCTGCTGTACATCCCAATTACCTGAAACCTTTAAAAACTCTCAATGGCCAGCTCTCAGCCCACACCAAATATATCTGCATGGCTGGGAAAGGAAGCATCTGTTATGTTTTGGGTTTGTTTGTTTGTTTGTTTAAGATTCCCAGGGGGTTCAAATGTGAGGTGGTGTTTGGGAATCATTGGCAATGTGATTATGAACATAGACCTCAGACTCAGAGAGACTTGAGTTTGAATCTTGGCTCTACAACTTACCAGCTGTTTGACCTTGAGCAAGCTACTTCAGCCCTCTGGGCCTCAACTTTCTCATTTGGAATATAAGATACTTTACAAATAACAATAGTATTTACCTCACAGTTTTTAAGAAGATTCAATGAGACATGATTTACAAAGTGCTCATATCAATTCCTGGTATTTGACAAGTGCTATAAAAGTTTGCCTGCAGCTGTAGCCCTGTGGCATCCCATCCCGTCAGATCTCGGAAGCTAAGCAGGGTCGGGCCTGGTTAGCACCTGGATGGGAGACCACCTGGGAACATCATAAGCTGTAGGCTTGGGAGAAGGACCTGGCAACCCCCTCCCAAAAATCAATCTGCCATTGAAAACCCTATGAACAGCAGAGAAGCACTGACAGTAGTGTTTCCCCTGTTGTACAGAGGGTCGCTGAGATACCGACTTGACGGCACCTAACAACAACAACAACAACAACATAAAAGTTTAGGGTTGCTATGAGTCGGACGCGACTCGATGGCACCTAACAACAACAACAACATAAAAGTATGTGTGTGTGTGTGTGTGTGTGTATATGTATATATACACACATATATGAACATATATACATATATACCATATATATATTGCTTATAGTTTATATACATACATACATACATACATACATAGGCACAAGTACATTGCTTCCTCAGGGCCTTTCTTCTGCTATTTTCTCTGGATTTCACCCTCCCTATTATGGATAACAGGTAGCCCACCAACCTTAGTTACACTCTATCTTAGTGCATTCTTTAGTCTCATATTTCTGGTGTGTATTTATCACAGCCACTTATTTGGCAATCTCCTCCAATGGAATGCAAACCCCATGAGAGCAAAATGTGTCCTCTTGAGGACAGAACAGCACCTGAGTAAGACAGTGAACTGTGGGTGGATTTAATTCCTTAGGAACACACAGAGGGGGCATGGAGGGAAAGAGGCCCACACTTTTGGACAGCTTTCATGATTTTGGGCCGTCAAAGTACACAATGCAGATTAGAGCCTTAGGGTTTGTTGTGGGTGAGACATGGTGGCTGGGAAGAGGTGTGTGTTTTAGCATCTCCAATTAAACCTTGTGCAATAAGAGCTTTGCTCATAAATAACAGAGGCAGCCTCTCCCTGAAAATCTAGACCTGCTGAGATTCCACACCAGATAATTGCTTTATTTGAATTCTCTCATTTCATCTCAGTAAATAGTTCATATCTATTTTATTTAATTTAAACCTCAATTATCTATTTTCATTTCTATAAATTGCCCGATCCCTCCTCCAGCCCAAACCAGGCTGTCTAGTTTTCACTGTGCAAGTATAAGACAATCCTCTTGAAGAGCTTTAAACTGGATGGAAGACACGAAGACCATATCAAAGCCAGGGAAGAGATTTGTATCCTCTACAGACAGCATGGTGGAGATTAGCAGTATGATTCCATAGGAACCAGAGCCCTGTCTGTGCATCTCATTAGGATTTGAATTTCCATTTATGTTAATCATCCTCAAACCATCTTATAGATGTGTTTCATTTCATGAAAGATGATTTATCTGGAACCCCAAGTTATGCTGAGTGTGACTTGAATTATAAAGTCACTTCCTTTTATAGAGAAGCCACTGTGGGTTCCTGCAGACTGTTGTTGTTGTTGTTGTTGTTAGGTGCCATCGAGTCATGTCTGCCTCATAGCGACCCTATATACAACAGAACAAAACACTCTCTGGCACTGTGCCATGCCCAGCACTAATTCAGTGCTTCTCTGCTATTCATAGGGTTCTTAATGGCTGATTGTTTCAGGATTGTTTCAGGAGTGGGCTGCCATCTTTTCCCATTTTTGCAGTGCTGAGGATTGAACTGAGGGCATCAGAGAACACAGAGCAGCACCCTACCAACTGAGCTAAACGCTAGCCCCTCGTGCAGACTAGAGCTCCTATTCACGCACATATCAGATCAGAGCTGCAAAGTAGTCAACAGTGAAATTGGGATTGAAGAATTTAAAGCCATTCTCAACTGAAGATGACAAATGTCTAAGTTGATGAGAGTTTACTGAAATCATTAAACTATTGATTTACTATAATGTTTTGGAAACTGTAATTTACCATGATAAAAAGGCAATATAGCCCAAAGAGACTAGTCCCTTCTTGAGGCTTGGTGGCAGATTTGGATAAATTAGTCAGAAGAAACTCCACAGGTGGTCCCTAGTCCTTGGTCCAGCTCTTCTAGCCCTACCATCCTTCCTTCTTTCAGCCACCCTGCCCAGCACAATGATTCTTCTTTGCCTTCAGCCTCAAGAACAGAAAAACTCTTGGGCCTTCAGGCATTATGGCAAGGCTCCGAGAAACTTACAGATTAACTCTCTATAAGGAAAGCACCTCATGAGCAACACTCAGTGAGGACTACAAACCAAAATGTGTTCTGGGTAGATACCATGATGGCTCAGGGATTTTTTTTCCCCAGTACTGAAGGGCTGAACCCAGAGCCTTCCACATGCTTTGCAAGTGCTCTACCACTGAGCTACATCTCCAGCTGCACCCATGTCTTATTTTTATTTTTTATCTTGAGACAGAGTCTCACTAAGTTATAGAGACTGCCCCTGGCCTTGAACTTGCAATCCTCCTGCCTCTACCCCCAAATTGCTGGGATTACAGGCATGTGCCACTACACCCAGCTATGGCTAAGAATTTATAACAGCACAGTATTTGAAGTTCTCTGTTAAGTGGCATATTGCTGCAGAAGATTGCTTAGCAAATGCCAGCCAGGTGATACCGTCTTTACTTTTGCTATTGTCCACTGGTGGCCCCATGGTTCCAGACCCCAAAATGCTATCAAGAGATGCTTCTTGCTCTAAAATTTGATCCATGGTCAGAGAATAGGCCTTGATCTTTCAGCTTCTTTCTGCTCTGTATGGATTTTTAGGACTCGGCCTGTATTTCCAGAATGTGTGTGCTTTGCCCACCAGGCTAAACTCTCTGCTTGACTTTCTTCCCTTCCCCTATGTAGCTCCTATGTAGCCCCATTTCAGTCTCAGACATCTAGACCAGAGCTTCTCAAACTTTCACATGTACACAAATCATTGGGGAATGTTCTAAAATGCAGATTCTGATGCAGTGGAAACAGTGCCCAAGACTCTGTGTTTCTAACAGGATCCAAGGGGTGCAATGATGATGATCAGAACCACACTTGAATAGCAAATACTTAGTGCTTATACATTCTTTCTCCCCAAACCCATCAAAATCTAGTCATTGGAAATGGATTATTTGACTACAGTGGTTCAAATGAGAGGGGTGGCTTGGTATGCTTTTATTCTCAAGCATATTTGCCATTTTACAAAACTAAGAAGGCTTTGTCAAAAGAGATCTGGTGTCCTTATGGAATTCTGGTGCTGGAGGTGGTTTTAATTGGGAACCAAGGACACCTTCCTCAAATCCTATGAAATCCTGACCATTGTCTATATTTCCAGGCCACATTTTCATTGAGCAATGCTGAGGTATAAAGCCAGGGCTAGGGACACAGAACTGTGCGCCTGAAGCAAATGCTAAACGGAGGTATGAGCCCCAACATGATGAGACACAAAGTCTCTCTCCCACACATGATAAAGTCTTCAGATCTGTGCTGTTAGTGTTCTCTGCACCACGGCCACACAGCAAGAAAGTACCTCCACTCACCTCTTTTCAGGGCTTGTTGTTGTTAGGTGCTGTCGAGTTGGGTCCAACTCATTGCAACCCTATGTACAACAGAATGAAACACTCCCTGACACTGTGCCATGCTTCTCTGCTATTCATAGGGTTTTCAATGGCTTATTCTTTAGGGAGTAGACTGCCAAGTCCTTCTCCCATATTTGGGGTGCTGTGGATCAAATCCAGGGCTTCACAGAGTGCAGAGCAAGTGCTCTAACAACTGAGCTAAACTCCAGCCCAGAGCATTTTTCAAGGCTTAACTGACCATAAATTCTGGTTTAAAACCAGTTCCCTATAGAGACATCACCAGCAGGAAAGGTATGAGGTGGTGGGAAGTGGTTAAAACCAACTCATGGTTTATCATCCAGAGTCGCTGATGGGGAGACTATGTGTAAGGCTCCCCCCTCTTCCAACTATGCTTCTCCCTTGTTACTCTTAAGGGCTATTTTATTTATAGCTAGGAAAAATAATTACCTACTGTGTTTCTCAATTGCTGGGCACTTAAGGCAGCACTTCCACACTCCAAGTAGCTCCTTGCTGAGCATTGCCCTGCAAGAAACTGCCAGCCCCCTCTCCTCTGCACCATAACTCCTAGCATTTTCTAGTATTGAGCCAACTCAGATTATCAGCCAATGACCTTCTACAAAGACCCTCTATGGCTTCTCTGAAATCATTGGGTTAATTTTTCACTCTTTTGCACTATCAGCTGAATAGCTCCCCTGTGAGTCGTCGTTGTTATGAGAGACCCTCTGGAAGGATTAGGTTAGCAGAATGCTTCGTAGATAGAGCTCCAAACAGACTCAGATTGGAATCTGGGTCTGCAGGTTTCTTCACCTCTCAGTTTCCTCATCTGTACAGTGTAGATGATAATGGTCCCAACCCCACTGGCTGAAGGATTAATACCAAGAATTTACTGCATATTTGAACAAAGGAGGTATACAACAAATGTGAACAGTTATTAGATGGGATTAGATAGGTAGTAGAGAGGAAAGGATAAAGCAGAACCACAGAACTAAAGAAGGGAGAATCCTTGGCCAGTGCACCTAGGCCAGTGCACAGCAAAGTTCAGGGAGCATGAGAATCACTGGAGAGTCCACAGTGCTGCGTCTAATGCTAATATGATAGGATTCGGCAGGTCATTCTAAAACCAAGAATCTGCATCTCTGACAAGCTCTTTAGATGATGCTGTTACTACCAGGTGGTTTTGTCACCTCCTTTCCTGGTATAATAATCCCTGTTCTTACCACTCTGGCTCTGCAAGATCATTTAGAAACTCTAGTGGGCAAGTCCTAAGATGAAGAAGGAAGGAAATGAATCTCTGCTAGTGACTTATAATGAGTCTTGTGCTTTAAACATGTTACTTTATCTTCATAATAAGTTCTGAAATTACTTCTTGTTATTTCAGACTTTTGTTTGTTTGTTTATTAAGATAAAGAAACTGAGGTGAAAACAACTTAGGTGCCTTAGATACTATCACACAGCAAGAAATTGAAGAGCCAGGATTTGAACCCAGTCTCTGAGGTCTGAGCTACTCTATCAGTGATGTCCAAATATATCTGGGAACTCCTACTTCACACCACCTTCCATTTTGGGGCAACTTTGAAAAGTTAGAATATGTATTTTTTTATATTGAGCTGTAGTCTGCCTCTATGGATTTGCTGGCACTAGTGAAGTCTGGAATTTCATTAAAATTGAAAAGGACTTAATCTCATTTGATCAGAGAGATCATTTACTTTATCACAAGATAGCATAAGGTTATGTGTTTAGCCCTCAACACAGAGTTCTTGAGTTCAAATCCGGACTCTCTCACACTTAGCTGCATGAATTTGGACAAGTTTTCTAACTTCTCTACATGTCTACAACTTTCTTTCTTTTTTTTTTTCTTTTCTTTTCTTTCCTTTTTTCTTTTCCTTCTTTCTTTTTTGCTTACTTTTTTTCTTTTCTTTTCTTTTTTTAGCACTGGGGGTTTTGAACCCCAGGCCTCAGGCATGCTAATGCTACATCACTGAGCTGCACCTGAGCCCTTTTCTTATCTTTTATATTTAGACATGGTTTTGCTAAGGTGCTCAGGCTGCCCTAGCCTCAAACTTGCAATCCTCCTGTCTTTGCCTCCTGAGTACCTGGAATAACAGGAGAGTGCCACACTGCCCAGCTGTGGTACTATTCTTTTAAATCTACAACACAGGAGTTCCTTCATCAGAATGTTTCTGAGAAAACAGGTTAGCACATGTACAAAGTGACATAGCAATTTTAGCTTTCATTATATGAACCCATAAAGCCTTCTGAAGTCTTCATAAAGTCCTTTGTAACCATAGGTCATAACAATTAAGCCAGATATTTTTTCCCTCCTTATGATATCAATATGGCACGTTCAGGAGTCTCTTCTTTAAAGTCTTTGCTGAGAATGAGAGGTGATGGATAAAAAGAATATCAAAGGCAAATATGCATTTCATCAGCAAAGGCCATGAGTTACACCAATCAAGTTACTACAAACTTTGTTTCCTTGCCAAGGAGATTCTGTTTCTTTTATTTTAAGGTAGAGACATGGAGTTATTCAAGGTGCTGAGTCTGCCTGTGCATGTCCCAGCCAGTATTCTCCTAAAATTTCAAGAGAGCCAAAAGACGAGAAGATAAAAATTTCCTAATCATCAAAGGATAGGGAACTTTTTAATGCTTCTCAAAAATCATTTTTAGGAGCCAGGGGTACAGCTCAGTGATAAGAGTGCATGCTTAGCATTCCAGCACCCCAGCATATGCTTACCATCCCCAGCACTCCACTAAATAAACAAACAAAATGCTTTTTTTAATTAAAGAAATAATGTAAATGGTTA